>CM052097.1:23670504-23688027 GCA_028453745.1 Agapostemon virescens | reverse complement strand
GGATCCCATTACTTTATCCGACGGCGCAGATTCCTAACCACTTTGCAGTATTGCTTTTTCTAAAACACTTTCATTTGCTTAAATTTACGATTTTTACAGGAGATGCAAACGACTTAACATACCGGTCACTTCTCTAGTATCCCAGCACCTCATCCGACGGTACCGATTCTTAACCTCTTTGCACTATGTAATACTTCTTTTTCTCTTGTGAAAACATTTTTATTTGTTGAGACTTAGAGTATGTACAGAAAGCGCAAACGAAAATAATGAAAACTAGCTTACGCTAACGAGATTTGTGAAGTTTGAACTTACTTTTGGTTTGTCACTTCATGTCAGTATTAATAATTGTATTGCTGTATGACTAAGTTAACGTTGGTACTACTGTTCAGCCTTGTCGTTTTGTTGGTACCATGCAATATTGAATCAAATTCATGACAAAAATTACCAGAAGAATTTGCTGGATTTAGCCAGCCTATATTGTGTTATAAAAATGGCAAGATTTAAATTATTCAAATTTTGTGCGATTTTTATTGCAGCAATAATCAATAATTGTTAAGTGAAAAATGAGGGGATAAATCTTCCTTTCTTTTTCTTCCTGAAAAGTATGAACGTCCATGTTTGTTTTAATCACTGAAACAATGCAAATAAATCATAGTGCAAAGGGTTTGACTTACGCGTGGATCTAACGGTGGGTCGTTTATGTCCAGAACAAAATTTCACTTTAAATATTAGACGTTGCAACGATTACGTAGTAAAATTAAGACGCGTTCCAGAATTCTTTTTAGGTTACTTTTTAAAACCTAGAACGGTGAAAAAAATTAGTTTTGAAGATAAACGACCCAGGCTGTTCACCGACGGTGCAAAAAGCACGCCTGCCCACGGAGGGTTAATTAGCTTCAGAAATCAAAGGTAAGCTAATTGTGAATTTTCTAAGAAACTTCATGATAATAATTGCACGCTTCGATCTGGAAAATAAACGCCTAATAAAAAATGCAAAACCGTTCGTTTGATCGGTCGTGATATGGTTAGTATAAACAACGTTTTGAAAATTCATTTCTTTTCTCGTGTCAAATTCGTGTAAATTGAATTCGATACCGACCGCAACCGAATATAACAAAACCCAATGCAATAAAAGAAATATAATACAATAAATCTGGTAGAATAAAACCAGTTAAAAAATGCGGATGCGATGATAGCAAAAAATCGGGAAAAAGAGAGGTTAGCTCAACGCGGTCGATCGACGAGGTCGTGGTATGGTTAGTGTCAACAAACTTTTAAAAATCCCTTCTTTTTACCGTCCTATATTCGCGCAAATTGAATTCGAGAAACACTTCTAAAATGTTAAATAGAATAGAACCCGTTGGCATCGAATAAATCTAATAGAATAAATCCGGAGAAAGGAAGAATTGAACGGTGTGCTAAAACATGAAGAGAAAGAGAGGTTAGCTCGACGCGGTTTTAAGAATAATTTTAATTCCCTTTTCATCGTGTTATATTCGCGTGAATTGAATTTAAGAAAAATTTCTAAAATGCTAGGCATAACGATGGATATTTTACCGGTTGAAAAAGGAACGTTGGACAACGTGATAAGAGAAGGAGAGAAACAGTGGTTAGCTTGAACGCAACGTTCGCTATCAAAGAACGTTCACATGGTGCCAGCAGGAACCAGGCAAAGGGGTCCACAAGAAAGACAGGCCTGTGTCTCTTGTCGGTATCGTGAAACCGAGGACGAAGAGCGAAGGGGGCAGCTACAGTGATTTTCAGGGAACTGAATCGACAGATTTTACTAATGGCGATACGACGCGTGCGTATCGTCAAGGCGAACCAGTCCAGAGGCCTCGTGTACACCCGGCAGCTTAATGATCACACCGAGAAAGGGAGTCTTCTTTTTCTTATTTCTTAGTTGTTGCATCGTTTGTTGTCTCTTCCGTTTTCCTTATTCCAACGGATTGCGTAACGCCAGCGTTAAATAAATTACGCTCGACGTTCTGCGCTTTGACCATCGGCAAATTCTATTTTAATTTTTTCAAATTTGTTTCACCTGTATGAATAATTACAATTATTATTTCTACACGTTTCATTTACTTTCGTTATTAACAGCGGATTTTATGTATTTGCGACAACATCCGTAGGCGTGATTTAAAACCGTAAATACGTAGAAGAGTTTTGAAGCATTGTTATATTATTTTTAACCTCCTCTATTAAGAAATAAAATAAATTTCCATTTCACTGTGGTTAGCAACGTTGAGCAAATGAGAAATGTTTAATTAAAATGTCTTGAATTGTGGAAGAACGACTGGAAAAATTGCAAAAGAAATTAGAATTAAATTGTACTGCAACAAATTTAAATAATTTTGCAAATAATTAACGATTTAATCGTCGGATCACTCATCCGTAAATTAATAGGCGCTAACATAAATTCGTTTGGTTATTTTCAATGACGTTTAAAAATAAAATATTTCATCTGTTAAAAAGTTGTTAAGTGTTAATTAAAAGGGGCGATTCCACGCGAGAAATTAAATTGAAAATAAAATTTGTTATCCTGTCAAAAATATTTCAAGTACCATTTAACCGAAAAAATAAAATATTAGATTTCATGCCTTAAATTACCAGGATAAAAATATTCAATTTTTTGGTTTGCATTATAAAAATAAAAATATCTGCTTCATTAAAATGTCTCGAATCGTGGAAGAACGGCTGGTTAAAATAGTATTCGGAACTTTACTCACCCAAAATTTTATCCTGCCGTGTCAGTAAGCTTGGGGGAGAGATCTTTTAACCTTCGAGCCATAACCTCCCGGTTCGAATTGAATAAAGTTGCATGTGCGGAAGGTGCGCGACCCAGCACAATGAAATACAGGAACCGCGGCTTCCTGGTGCAATTTCAGCTATTGTCGCCGTTATTTTTGTCGCGGCGCGTTTTCCATTCTATTTAACATTCCTCCGGCTACAACGCCGGTCATTGTTTTTCTTTCTTCTTTCCTGCTCGCGAGCCTATAGCGTTCCCTTCGCCGTCGCTTCGTTCCCGATTAGGTTAGACCGAACGCGTGCGTGTGTGGTGATCCTGACTTCGGTTCGAAATCGACGAACTTATTATAAACTGAACTACACACGAGTGTTGCACAGAACATTATTTCTGACACGTTGCTAATAACGAGCGATCGTTGATGCTTCTATTTTTGTGCAATTTACACATTGAATTTAGTCAGGCTGCCGTGCACAGTGTGAATTATCGAGTGGCTCTGCGGAAACATCTGTTTTCGGTTCACACGCGTGAAAAACGTGCTGGGAAGAAATAGGACGAGCAGAATGTGTTCGCGTAAGGCTGCTCGTTTTGTGGAAACGATTTTCTGGAAGTATTGACGAAACACGCGGGCTAGAACCAGACGAGACAAAACGAAACGAAACGAAACGAAACGAAACGAAACGGAACGGAACGGAACGGAACGGAACGGACGGGACGAGACGGGCGGGACACAAGACGGGATGCGATTAAACACGGCCCGGCACAAATACGATGACTCTACGATTCTTTGTTATTCATGATATTCCGGCGAACACGCCGCTTTTCGTGCTATAGTTGCCGTGACGTCATTAGTCTTCCATTGTATTCGATGACACGCTTCTAAACCGAACCTCGATATATGGAATTATTGTTGCCTCGTGAGCCGCGACCACGTTCTCTACTACCAATCCCGAAAAAACGTGAAATCAACGGAATATTTTCTACGGCAAATCGTTTGCAAATCCATCCTCTTAATGCAGCTTGGGATTCCCTAGAAAAGAAAAGTAATCGCATGAAATCCGCGCAGCCTGCTGATTTGTACGTGAGATCAAAATCGCGGTCTTTTGGTTGTCAGAAGCAGAGGTTATGTTTTAAAGAAGCAGTAATTCTAACATCCAAGATTTTTATAAAATAAAATTTGCACGTAGCAATTGGAAAATTTCGAAGTGGATCAAAAAATATTCCACCGTGCATATTCGTGTGTTAAAGAGCTTAATACCGTTTCAAGTAATTGTTGCGTCACAGTTCAAATGAAACTTATTTTGCTAACCTAAGCATAAAATATTTCAATTTTGCGTTAAATAATCCAGGAATAATAACATTTATTACTCATGCTCTAATTTCTCAAACAAAATCACACAAATAAAGTTCACGCTATTTTAAAAAGTCTCCAAATGGAACACTATTTTCAATACTTCAAATAAACGAAAAAATATTTTATAATTATCATTAACCCTACATTCATCACTAGTCAAATGACCGTTTCCAGATTGCTCATTGTACAATCATGGAATTAACCCTTTGCATTCGAATGGTGACTCTGAGGCGCCAGTAAAAATTGCCATATTATTCCACAGTATTCCACAAATTGCTTAAACATTAACTGCTGTACCAGAAAATAAGTTCAATGTTACTTGCATAATGTGGAAAATATCGCACAGAATGAAAATGTTCTAGGTCGAATAAAATGTCTTAATTTTTCCATTAAAACTGTTTCGAGTGCAACGGGTTAACAAATAATTTTTTTAAAATTAATAATTTTCTAAAAGGCAGCATGTACCAGTTACTTAAACGTCCCTGTAAGTTTGACACTGATAAAACAGTCTACCAATGAAACAGACTGTTTGAAATTTTCTCCAGTTCTGGTTCCGTCGAATCTCGAGCCGCATTGGCGTAGGAGGGCGGGGTACCTTCGGCCCCACGCCGCTGAGAAGATCTTCCAGGAACCATGATGGGCACCGGGTGGATGCTTCAACAGACCTAAACGGGGTCCAGTGAAAATTGACGAATCGAGAGGATCTCTCCCGCACAGCTGGGAAGAGACGGGAGACGTGTTTTTCGCTGGGGAAAGGGTCCTCGCGTTAACGGAGGACGCCTGTTGTGGACTCTGTTCATTCTGTTCGGTTTATTCGCTTTGCTCGGTCTGTTCACTCTGTTGGGCAGTATCGCGGCACGCTAAAAGGAAATCGCAGGGACGTGCGAAAATTTGCAGCTCCGGGAACACACGGATCGGGTGCGTCGCTCGCCGAAGGCTTCCTCGCCTCTTCCTCCTCGTCTTCTATCCTGCGTCCTCTATCCTCTATTCCATCCTCTCTGGAGGAGCTCCGGCACCCGGCGAGATGCAATCGAACCGCAGACTTCTTTCATTTAAGGAGCACGATCGATAACGCGATGCGCTTGAAACACGCGCAAGTGTGGGTCGTATTGCTCCGACACGTATTCCCGCGTAGATACGTATGTACGCCGTTGTGCGGACCTCTATCTCTTCACCCCCTTACCGTCGCCGTATCAATCGTTTTAAGACGACCGTTTCTCTAGTTTCGCGTATCGACGAGCCGCTCCCCGGCTACGCCCCCGAAAACGTGGAACACGGTCCCCGGATTCAATACCGTTCCTCCAACATGGCCATCTTTCATTTCTGCTCATTGAGAAATTTGCGAAAAAATTTTTAATCATTCAATCAATGATCGATATTATCCTACGAACGAATTGATTAAAATTTTGTTACAAGCACAAATAAAATATTTAAATTAAATAAATATAAACTAGAATTTTGTTACTTCGATAAATTGGACAGGGTGTCCCGAAGAATTCAGAAAAAGATTCCCGAGACGATTCTAAGAAACTTTTTCCTTTGCCGTTTCGCGATCCGACAATTCGTTCTCGAGTTATTAACGAAAAACACGGACCAATCAACGCGCGGCTACGGATGAAACGGCTCAACGGAGTCCGCGCGCTGATTGGTCCGTGTTTTTCGTTAATAACTCGAGAACGAAACGTAGGATCGCGAAACGACAAGGGAAAAAGTTTCTTCGAATCATCTCAAGAATCTATGTTTCAAATTTCTTTGAATTTTATGGGACACCTTGTGCTAAGCGATTCTTTTAAATTTGAAGTCACTGGGTTTTCCGAAGGATCGAATTTGATACGTCGTACGCCAATGGGCCTATTGTCGGTGGAATTTTCGACGGAATAACTGATTTAGAATTCGCCTGAATGATATCTTACTTATTTCGGCCAGCGATCGTGTTCCTCGAGGCAGTCCCTTTCCCAGAAATTCCCACTCGGATCGATAGCCTTGAGGATCTGTCATTGCTTCGACGGACCTCTGAATGGAGTATTGTTATCTACGCTAAATTGTATTCGGGGCTTAGGATACCGCCGTATACCGAACATTGTCGTGTATACCTAAGCCGAATATTCCTCGAGGTCTATAATGTTTATCCTGCCGCTTTATCGTTCTTATTAATCGATAGAAATTCCGAGACACTCGTAAACTACGTCCACATTCGTTGCTTACGCCTATGGGATTTGCTTGCTATTCAAATTTAACAGACTTTAGCATTGCAAGATTTCGCATTGACTGTGGATTTGTATGTAAAATAAAAATGAATTTGTTAGACCAGAGAATCAATATTTCACCTTAAAATATATTTTCTGGTTGTCCGTTTGTAAATTGCAAAATCGAAAATTATATGTAATTCAGACGTTTATAAACAATTGCATAATGAACCTCTGTGTATGCTCTATGTATAATAAAAGTTTTGTAGACTGCGTCTTTATTTACAATTGTAAAATAAAATACTTGTAGCCTGATAAACTAAAATTATGTATAAATCTGTATATAGTTATTGTAACCTATTGACAAATTAATTTAGTATCGTACAACAAACGTATTTGTATATCCGTATCTGTACATTGTTTAATAAAACCTCGATTGCCTTAACAAACCCGAAAATTGCAATCCATTAACAATATACAGTGAACCATATTCGAATGTATTTAAATAAATTGTTTGAGGCTTTAAAAAATTTACTTAGACAACGAATTCCATAATGCTTTTATTCCAGTATTAAGTTCCAAGTGTCCCCACTGTGCCCGTTAAATTTTAAGGCAGTACATAAATATTAATAATAACAATAAAATATTTCTTATTAACATTAATATACGGCCTTTAAATTTTTAAAGCATAAGGGAATAAAGGCGTCATGCAAATGCATTTACATTGTCTGCGCTCTCAAATATTTCATTCGAAACTGTTCGAATACTTTCGTGGTTCGCCGCGAGTCAACAATTTCCCTTTAGCATTGTTTTATTGCACGTCAGACTGTATTGAAGCACGACGAAATAAAATTTGTCGGGGTAAATTGGAGGTGACCGCGCCCCTGCACATTCCCGGATGGCTACGCCGCTGGTTGGGCCTTGTACACAGGGCCCACATGGAACAGTGAAAAGGATAAGGCTCTCAAGGGTCTCTGCTCGCCGAGCCGAGCGACGCCTTCTTCTCCAGGTAACCCAAGTATCAATTCTTTCGCGAACCTATCCCCGACGTCTCCGGATCAGTCGCAGAAAACTACAAAAGACTGCACAAGACCAGATGTTTCCGACGACCAAAAACCGAGACACTCACACACATTCGCACACACACACACGAACACAGAGGCACACACACGCGAGCGCGGACACGCATACACACACGCAAACGGAGACAGCTAAAATGAATCGGTTTCCGTCCTCGCTCTCTCGTTTCAATCGATATCGGGAAAAGCCTAGATGCCGGGCGCACAATGCACCGACCATATATTTCATCTGTTTTTTTTTTCTCCTCCGACGGACAATGAAAACGCGAATCAAACGATCGGAAACGAAAACGTTTCGGGTACGGCCGAAAATTCCCGTTTCCGCGAGATTCCGAATTTTCCGCGAACCACCGGGCGAAAGTTTTCGAGTTTTCCGTTTGCTGCAGCTTTTAACCTTCGTTGTTGACATTGGCATTGACCTTGCGCGAAGAAGTTGCGCTTTCGCGCCCGGCCCTGAACAATGTTGAGCCTTCCGAAGTAGTCATCAATTTTTCGACAACGTTGAACCCTGGCTGGGCTCTGCTCTGTTGCGGACAGGTTATGCCGGGCAAGGTGCTAATACGTGAAAAACGATGCTAATTTGGGAAACCACGTGGAAAGATTCCTGGGAAGAAATTATGGAGATAAGACTGTGGGAATGCGGAGCCCGCAGGCAATGTGGAATATTTGAACGACAGTCGGAGAGCCTGAAAGAATAACGCCAGTCGATTAGGTTGCGACACAAAATAACTTTCGGGATTACGTCGATAAGCCCCTCGTCCACCCTAGTCCCGCAGGATTTAGGCAGGATAAAGGCTGTTCCATCGATCGACTATATTCCCCACCAACTGGAACCCCGACAAATTTCCTAGAAATCCAATAATCTCATTGGTCGTTACCTAAAGTTTCATCTCCATTGAAAACGTTCTGCTCGAAAGGGTTTACGCGTAACTAATACCGAAATATGATCATGTACCTCGTATTGTAACTTTGGTATTATTTACAATAGTTTAATTGACAATTTCATGTAAACCATAGACTGTGTAATGTCGTTTAAATGTCCTGACAATGTGGCGGCAATTTTGAATTGTTCGTTCTAGGGGAAAAGAAAGTTCCATCAAGATCTATCGTTGAATTTGTTTTTGAGATGTTGCATTATTAATATTCATGGTTCTTGCAATACAATAGTCGTTTATTTAGTTGTATGTTATATTTATTTTGCATTTATATCAATTTAATTGATAATCTTGTATAAACCATAGAAGATGTGATGATTTTGTCCACGACAATGTGGCGGCAAATTTGAATTGCTTATTCTACAGGGAAAAGAATGTTCTACCTAGAGCTACCATCGAATTTGTTACTGAGATGATGAATTATTAATGTATATATTGTTTGCAATACAGTAGTCGTGTATTTACTTGTATTGTATATTTATTTCGAATTTATATCAATTTAAATGATGACCTTAGATGAACCATAGACGATGTGGTATTTAAACCTCCTCGACACTGTGGCGGCAAATTTGAATCGTTCGTTCAACGAGAGAAGAAAGTTCCATCTAAATGTACTATTGTATTAATCAATTAAATACTACATTATTAATACTTTTAATTGTTGAGTATTTATTTGTGCATTATATTTATTTAGTACGACTGAACGTAATTTTAAATAAAAAATTAAAGCAATTGCATACACGAGAACTATAAAAATTCTTGTACAGTTTGATTCTACCTACAAGTACACGCGTAAGGAAGCTACTAATCGTACAAAACCAAATGCATTTTTTAATAACAATTTGAAAATATATTTTTTAATGATTTCGGCATTATACGAAGATCGAGGCGCCACCTGTGCTTAACGCATGGCGTTGTCTGCTTTTTCTATCATGAAGGCATGAACGAAACGCCGCAAAAGTGTTTTCGCACGTAGCAACGACTAAAAGTGCTGTCTTAAAACCGCGAATGTTAAATGTGAGTCGCGAGTCAGTGTTTTGTGTACTATGTATTACTTAGACGTTTCTCTGTTAGTACATTCAATCTCTTTTAAGATATTTGTCCGCGCACGCACAACCTAACCTAAAAACCGAGGACAATCGATATATAGGTTAAATTGAGATCGAACGTATTTTCGTAGGAGCGCAAAATATCGCTCGAGCCGATAAAATTCGAAATAAAAAAACAACGAGTTATCAATCGTTGCCAACATTGCTATCGGTCATCATTGATCAATGTATATATTTCGTAATATTACGAAACAGTTTTTCCAGTTGTTTTCTCAATTGTTTTTTCAACAGTTTACGTAAACGGTTGCTATTCTAATTTTAATGTCTGTAGAGAAAATAGACGAAGAGATAGTCGAGACGTGTTGCCACGCGTTTGCGTGCTAGTATGCTGTAATACATGTTAAGCTTACATCACTTTATTTATTTTTTCCCAGAGAGCTGCCGCATTGTCCTAACCGTGAAATATCAGAAGTATACTTGAAGAAGAACATTTTGCAATCCGTGAGACAATTGTTCGGCGAAGAAGGAACCAAGGCTGCCATTGATATTCTGAAGTTCGACCCAGAGAATTGTAGATTTGTCTTACGTTGTACCGATGACTGTTACGTACGCTTAAGGGCAGCTTTGACTCTAGCAGACCAATACGAAGGGGAACAATGCATCTATAAGGTGCATCGCGCTACTGCAAATTTACTTTCGTTCACTGCAGACAGCAGAAACTACCGGCATTGATTTACAGATACGCTGTAATCCCTAGTGCCTTTCATTCCTAAGAATCATTATTAATTTCTTTGTATGTTTCTCTTGATCAATCAACAATGCCAGTAACTCGTACGGAAGGGAAAGACACTATAATATTCGCGTCCAAGGAGGACCATGCTTCGCCTAGCAAGATAGAACTCCCAGAACTGGAACCAAGTCCTGGTCTGCTCTTGCCAAATGGAGACATCAATTGGAATTGCCCCTGTCTCGGTGGCATGGCTACAGGACCATGCGGACTAGAGTTCAGAGAAGCTTTCTCTTGTTTCCATTACTCGGACGCAGATCCGAAAGGCTCGGACTGCTACGAAGCATTTAAAGCTATGCAAGTATGCATGCAGCAGTACCCAGCATTGTACGGTAACAGGGAAGCAAACTTGGACTTCGACGAAGTAGATGATGAGGAGGCAAGCAAAGACACAAAGAGTATCAATAAACACTCTGGCGGACACGAGCAGATAGAATCGAAAAGGGAAGAGAGGTCAGAGCCTGCTAGTACAAAAGTAGATATAGGACGGACTAATAATAATTGAATGATCGCTGTCGTGCTATGAGATCGATCGACGGTGACGTGCGATCGCGTTGAATGGCAACCTAGAGCAAATTTCTATCGGGACTTAATGGTATATAGGCTATTTGTAGTTCGCACAATGGATGAATTGTGTGGAAAACTATGTTTGAAGAAAATAAAGTATTCGTAAATGTTCTGATGGTGTGTACCGTTCCTTACCTTTCGCGGAACGAAGTATTTATCGACGACGGACAGTGAATTAAGATATTTGCTTACTCGTTTGAAAAGCAAAATGGAATGCATCGAGCCGTGCAGCGAATAAATTTGAATTTAATATTCTGTTTACTTCGCCGGCTGTGCGAGTATCTTGCATTGTAAGGTTAAAGATAACGAGCAAACAGTTTCGGACGTTACCCATCAATCCCTGCTTAAGCGGCTTCTGACGCATCATTCTCGAAGATAAGTTTTTGTCCGTGGAACGTTAGGCTTTAACACGTGTAGTTATCTTTTACAGTTGAATCAAAAAAATTCTTAAAACTCGGAATTTCTAACTGATTCTTTCGAATAAAAACGAACGAAATCTTACAAAAGCTCCAAACAACAGAGAAACAATTTTCAGATTTAAGTCTCCCACGTATTAAGGTCTTAAGAATCATTACTATTGTAACATACACTGTCTTTTCGAATAAAAACAAACAAAAACTAACATCGAGGAACAATCTGAAGATTCAAGTCTCGCGCACTAACGCTCTCGAGAGCATCCTATCGGTAACAAAACGTTGAAGAAACATCTCCCCGTTAGACGGTGTAATTAGATACCTACGTGGTTCGTAGAAAGGCGGCGTGACGTCAAAGTTATAGAAATTCGGCTGGGGTGATCAGTGAAGCAGATAACGATTTCATCGGGATGTTTATTGTCCGGCTTTGACACTTGGTAATCGTGCGACCCGCTGTTCGGTCGCGTTCGTCGAGCTGGTTGACGTCACTGCCGTTTGATGGCGGTAACTACAAGGAAGATGATGCCGTGACGTAAACGCGCGCGCGCGAGAGAGAGAAAGCGAGACAGTTCCCTCTCTCCTCGCCGTTCAACCAAAGCCAGGATCCCGTGTATACAAGCTCACCGGACTCCCCCCACCATTTACCGAGCGAGCCGCGGTCGTTTACCACCACTACCATTGTAGCCTCCTCGGCTCACTACCACCACGCTAACCTCTCACCCGTCGTCATCGTCATCGCCATCGCACCATGAGTTTGGCGTTCGTCGTGCGTTTCACACGGATAGTGGACGAAGGATGCAGTTTCGTGCCGAGACGTTAACACTCGCGGGACCATCTAAGCTACAAAGTGTACAGTGTGTGTGTATCGCGTGTGAAGAAAACAGTGTGTGCGCGACAATACCTCGATAACGAGTCCGAGCTGACCGAGCGAAGCATAGAACAGAAACCAGATAGAGAGTAAGCGAAAGAGAGAGAGAGAAAGAGGGACAATTAAGCTAAGGGAAAAAGAGAGAGAGAGAGAGAGAGAATCATCGGAACGATTCCTGTACACGCTGGATACGTTCCTTGGCAGTGACCGAGAGTGTACCGGAGTGTAGTGCAATCGAAAAGAAATAGAAACAGTGTTCTCGGGAAGATCAAGGTGTGTTATCATGGAGCCTCAGAGAAAGGAGAAGAAACACAAGGAGAAAAGAAGGTGAGTGTGGATGATCGGTGAAGACCGTATGGGACGTTAAGGCTCGTATACAAATTGTCGATCGGTTTGTCGGAGGCTCGCTAGAGTCGTGACCTATCACGCTGATGTCGTGGACAAGTGTCTCTCGGTTGTTCGCGAATGAATTCAGTGTGTCACGCGTGAGAGCGCCCGCGAGTGAGCGCGAGAACGCGGGCGCGCGCGCGCGCATGCATGTCACACCGTGTGTAGAAGCGAGAGAGTGCGTATTTGACGCAATCGCGTTTCCTTCGATGCACCGTCTTTCTCTCTTACTCCGCGATGGCTCTTCTTTGATCTCTTTTCAGGCCTCTTTTCTCCGCGGTTTTATTTTTCACGTTCGGACACGTTCTCGGCTCGTTTGTGATATTCTTTTCTTGGCTGTGTTTGGGTTAGTGTTCGCGAGGGAGAGAAAGAAAGAGAGAGACAGAGAGAGAAGTAGGAAAAGCTTTGGAGATTATTCATTGGTTGATGGATTTGGGCAGCCACGTTAGTGTTCGGTCGAACCGGTGGCCGAACAAGGACCATTGGGCGGGGGACCGATTTCTCTTTTCTTCGTTTTAACACTAACCTACCAAGCCATAAAGGTAACAGGTACATGTTGCCGTATGATAATAACGAGAATTAATTTACTTCGACTTTGTGTTCTTATTATAACATCTGTTCTGATAAAGATATTGATTCAATTACTTTTCACGAGCACACTGTTATCCTTTCGATAATTTGTAACATGAAAAATCTGGAAGGGTTATTTTAGCTATAGCGATCGATTCGGTGTTAACGCAGACATATTTTATTTTGCATAACAATCCACAGACTAGTTATCAATGCATAAATTTATGACGTTCAATATTTTTTGTCATTTGCAATTGTTGAAGCTACAACTTTTTATAAACTTTTCGTAGGAAATGATTGAATAAATTTCCTTCGTCGAACACAAATTCTAATAGAAGATCGTGCAAAGTTTAAATAAATTCAATCGTGGTCGATAGATCGGGGATCTTTATGCAAAATAAAAATTGTTTGCTTTGATCGAAAGATGTTGTAGCCAATCAGAAAATGATTTTTTCTTTTAATAGTTTTATTATGTCGTGTATATTATCTTATAAAAAATTACGCGATTTAATTTGTTCAGAGTTTATGCGATTTTTATTACAATATACTTTTCAATAAAGAAACCGTTGGGTCGATTTATATGAGGAGGAAATTTCGTTACTTGAATAATTGTAAAATAAATTATCTGGAAATTCATTTGACCAGTATTGATGGGTCCAGTTTAAACCGACCGCCATTCGGAGGTGCACGCACACGCGCATTTATTATACGTTGGATGATAGGGGCCCCGTCATTATCATCGACACAGATGTCCTCGCGATACCGACGCTGAGCTCCTTTGGAAACGTTCCGGTCTATGGCCAGAGAGCGAGCGCGGTTCTGTGGCGGTTTATTTGAATTGTTTCGCGCTGGAATTGCATAGCGACCATAGTAACTGTTCCTTTTACATTTGAAGAATAGTATATATATAAGTATAAATACATCTGTGAAGAATTATTTGACAGATTTATTTCTGAGGGTTTCCAAGATGTCGAATAAATGGACTTCCTTGAAAGGGATGATTTCTGCTAATTATCAAGAGCGCCATATATACTGATCAAGTCAAATAACCTCCTCTTTTTCGAAATCAGTTAAAAAATGAAAGCATTTCGTTCCGAGTTTGCTATAGCTCTCATTTACCCTCGCGTGTTAGGGTAAATTAGATTTAAATAATCGTGTAAATACATAATAATTGTTAACAAAGTATACCATTACAAACATTGTTTTGATTTGCGTGCCATAGTACTCGGTGAGACACGGAAACCGTTGCGCGTGTTCCTAGCTTCGTTGTGTTGTTTTGAATACTTTTCCGGGTGTCCGTAGTAAATGCAAATGTGTGTAAATACATTTAGAATAGCGCCGACGACATGCACAGTGGTTCGAGTCGAGGAAACGAAACATCGAGCGATGTCATAACCTAAAAAACTGTAAGAGCGATCGCTTTCGATCGGAATTTTTTCCTCTAGCATACGCGTAGTCTCTCCCGGCTTGGAAAGTCGTGCGTGTACGATAAACGGTTCTTTGTCTAGTATAAAAATAGTCCGCGTCCTTTTCTCGGAACCATTGAAATTCAGATAAATCGGGAGCGCTGCTGTCACGCGCTCAATGTATGTTAATTTCCAGCGGGCGACGTATAATCACAGAAATCATTGTCTGATATAGCGACGACGATACGTTCGTAATATATCGATATTTAGTATCCTTATACAGGGTGTCTCATTCCAATCAATATTCACTCATATTTTATATTCACCAATATTCACCCATTTTAATCAATAAATAGGGTTATATCTAGAACTATTCTTTATTTGAGAAAAATGTTTCGTACAAAAATTTTGTTTGTATATATATGCTCGAAGGACACACGAATTAATAATTTGTTATACTCGATTCGATGTGTCCTGAAATTTTTAATAACACTTTATTAACCGGTTTAGGTCGACGAATTACTACTTTGGAAGATATTTTTAGTAACTTTCTATTATTAGTAAATAATAGTTAAAAATTCGAGAATATAAATATTTTAAAATCACTGATTTTTCATTAGAATATTTGAGAATTTGGACGCTGAATAATTGAAGAATTTGAACATTAAAAAATTTGAGAATTTAAACATTGGAAAATTTGAGAATTTAAACATCTAAATATTTGAGAATTTAAACATTGAAGTAGTTGAGAATTTAGACATTGAAAGATTTGAGAATTTAGACATTGAAATATTTGAGAATTTAAATATTGAAATATTTAAGAATTTAAATATTGAAATATTTGAGAATTTTAACACTAAACAATTTGAGAGTTTATCGCTAAATAATTGAAGACTTTGAACATTAAAAAATTCGAGAATTTGGACATTGAAAAATTCGGGACTTGAAACATTACGATACAAAAATATTGAAATTGAAAAAATTCCGTGTGCGCCGTTCTGGCCAACGGCAGTGTTAAATCTGGTACGGTCTCCCAAGATAAAAGAACGTCAAAAACACATTCGTTTAGGCTTTATTTTTGGGTTGCTCCATTTCGGAGTAAATGTGCTCCCTGAAAAACACGGTTCACCAATAAGAAGACGCGGCCTCATGTAAAGCCCCATGTAACACAGTTACATGATCGAACGTAGTCCGCGCAAACAGCAACAGTTTGTATCTCTATGTTAGTGGCCCTCGCCAAGAATCTTGTGGAATATTTCTATCGCTGGACGTGCTCGTGATGAAATATCGTCCTGTTGACTGACTGTTACGTTAATCTGTAATCACCGTGTGACGATGGTCTTGCTATTATAGCGTCCTAGGTATTATTTATTACAGTACTCGCGGAGAGAGGACCGGAATGAACTCTCTCTGCTTCGGGCGATACCTTGATGTTCTCCTGCTTGGTAGTAAACAAGTTCACGGCATACATACATTGACAGCCGTGTTCGCTACGCACATTTACATTCGCATATTCGATCGGTCTCATAATTAACTTTACACCTACCAACACCTGTCAAATTAACCGGTTCTACAATTTATATTTTGTAATAATCGAACTTCTAAAGAAACTGTTATAGCAAATTATTAAATAATTATTTTTAGTGATAAATCAATCTTGTCAATATCATACAGTAACGTATACAAGTTACTTTTGAGACTCGATAGGTTCAGTGAAATTTGAATAACCGTTTCACAAGCGGACAGGTTCAGTGTTTCTGTTAGGTTAGGTTTCACTAGTGGCTAGCAGTCACGAAGACCCCATAAGTTATCGAATGAAATAAACATAGAGAAAATAGAATGTATGACATCGAGTAGTCCTCGAATCTTTTTGAATTTTCTGAATCACCAACAAATTTGATACAACGAATATATTAAGGTGAAAATTCGATTGAAAATCCGCACAAATAATTCCGTCACCCATGTACGGGTGACGCGACGGGTCTAAGTGTTGGTTTATGGAATGGAACATTTTGAGGACAGCTTGTGCAAACTAAAAATGTTAAAATTACAGTTTTATCGTAAAGTCACGGTGTTTTATTGTTTCTTGCATTAGACACAATTTTTACTTTACTTAAAATTACATAACCTTCATATTACACAAATTCCAGATTTACAATTTTTCCTGAAACAGCAAAAAGAGTGTGACAATTACAAGATTAGAATAATGTAGGCTCTACAGGTCCCCTAAGCTACGAACAATATGTCTGATAAGGTTATATAATAAAACTAGTGTAGATAGTCGAATAAAATCGTTTATTGTGATGTCAGTCTCCGTTGTACGCGGACGTTACGGCGTCCACCTACAGACGCGAACGTTACGGGGAGTTTTTACAATACGTTTTTCTGCTTAGTCATTTGCAAGACAGGATTCCTGGAATCGAGACAATTAAGAGCCATTTGAAACATCTGCGGATAAGATAGGTGCACGCGGATAGCCGATGGTTCTCGATCGTTTAACGACCGATTAAAAACTAACGATTCGCTCTTCGCTGTGGTCATCGGGTGTTATTGTCGTCATATTATGGTCGTCTGACGAAACGTCAGCATTTTTCGGGGGAGAACAGCCGATAACGAACCGGGCCGTTGCCTATTGTGTATTATACTGATCGTGAGGGGGCTCCACCCAGAACTACATACAATTTTCCAGAAGAAATATTTCAAGTATTTCTTTATATTGGGTTGTCCGGAAAGTTCGTGCCGATTAAATTTTATTTTTAATTAATATATACCAAAACGAATCGATGAATAATCCAATAATTCCAACGGGATAACCTAAAAGTCAGAATCCAATGTTTTAATCATGGCAATTGAAACCATAGAGTGAAATATTTTTAGGTTAATAATTTAAGACATAGTGTGGAATATTTTTATTTTGCTAACTGAAGACATAGAATGGAATATATTTATTTTGGTAATTGAAGCCATAGAATAAAATATTTTTATTTTGATAATTGAAGACAGAATGGAATATTTTAATCATGGGAATTTAAGACAGAATGGAATATTTTTATTTTGGTAATTGAAGGCATAGAATAAAATATTTTTATTTTGATAATTGAAGACATGGAATGAAATATTTTAATCATGGGAATTTAAGACAGAATGGAATATTTTTATTTTGGTAATTGAAGGCA
>CM052097.1:23649139-23659673 GCA_028453745.1 Agapostemon virescens | reverse complement strand
AGAGTGTTCAGCAAATATTCTGCAGCGTTGTAAAGAGTGTTCAGCAAATATTCTGAAACGCGTTGCGAGGTATTGCCACAATGTTGCATGGGATAGTTAATATAGCGCTGATATCACCGGACGAAAGAAACATAAGTTAGCTGACGCTACGGGCCGCACCGCCTAAACAAACAGAATCGTCCGTACGGGCGATTCGAAACGTAAATACGGCTAGAAGCACGTCGAGATTTCGATCGATCCGGTGTCGTCGGTAGCCGCCTCGAAGTAAAACTCGCCTCGCGTTTCTCGAGGAAGCTACGAGAAAAATACCGTCGTTCGAAGGTCGGTTTGTAGAGCAGATAACGAGCCGGTCGCGAGATAGTCGAGACGTGACGAGACGAGTCCGATGAAAATCTCACCTATGAGCCGATACCGTGGATCCGTATCGATCGTGTCCGTGGTTGTATGGATCATGAAAATATCCGACCACGAGTCCCTTCTCGTTTCTCGGACGCGTCTATTTTTCGTTTTCGCGCGATCCCGTTCTGAGAGATCATTTTTGTTTTGCTTACTTTGTTGCAGGAGCAATGAGAAAAGGAAAGAGAAGTCTCGGGATGCGGCGAGATTTCGTCGCAGCAAGGAGACAGACATATTCACGGAATTGGCGACGGCACTTCCGATTCCAACCGATCAGGCCGCTCACCTGGACAAGGCTAGTGTGATGAGGCTCGCTATCGCCTATCTTAAAGTGCGCTCCGTGGTCGAGTCCAGTAAGTTTTTATCCCCGTCGTTTCTAATTCCAGATGCCGCGAAACCTACCGGACTCCCTGGAAGCGAGTAGCGAGTAGCTGTCGCAGAGAAAATACAAGAATCGAATTTGTTTAATCTCTCTGCTGCATTTTCACCGTTAAACGTACTTAAACTCTATTAGTATCAATGAATCGTGGAATTGAATACAAATCGTTCGGTAAAGTTCGAAGATATTTAAGTTACAGGTTCCTGAGATGATTTCAAGCAACTTTTTCCTTTGCCGTTTCGCGATACGACGCTCCGTTTTCGAGTTATCGATGAAAAAGCGATTACGGATCTCTTAGACCGGCCGCCATTACTGCCGAAAGTGGGCGTCACGCTGAGGCGCGGCCAGCCTCCTCCGCGCTCCGATTGGTTCGCGTTTTTCGGTAATAACTTGGAAACGGAGCGACGAATTGCGATTTGGCAGAGGAAAATGTTGCTTATAATCGCCTCAGGCATTTCCTGTTTCAAAATTATTTAAATATTCGGAACACCGTGTAAACGAATGTTCAAAAATAGATTTTTTTGTGATAATGTGTTGATCGTTTCAAATTTTTCCAGCAGAGAAAAGCGTAAGAATGATAAATTTTAAATTTTCGATTTTATTTTATTAGTTTGTTAGGTAGGACAATTTATGTAGGTTTATAATGTGTTAAATTAAATGAGACTGGATCGGAAAATGTTCTTTAATTGTTATTCGGTTGTGGTAGATGAGTGCAGAAAATTATGGTCTTCACTGAAATTTTTTCAGTGCCACCGCCATTGGCCAAGTCCGAGACATCGACCCAGATGGACAAGCTGTTCTCCGAAGCTCTGAATGGCTTCATGTTGGTGCTGTCCAACGACGGGAACATGGTCTACCTCTCGGAGAACGTGAGCGACTATCTTGGCGTCACTCAGGTTCGTTTCGAAGCGAAAGCAATTTTATTGGTAGCCCCAATTATATGGTAATTTCTGGCATGAGCGTTATAGGAATAAATTATTTGAAAAATCATCCTGAAAATTATTTTATGCAACGACAAATGTAATTTTTCATTTAATGGCAAATTCAATTTATCATTTAATAGCAAATTCATTTTATCAGTTAATAGTAAACCTAGTTTTTTATTTTATTGTTTTCACAATTTTTTAGTTAGCAAATGCAATTTTCTATTTTAATATTGTTGCAATTTTCTAGTTAATCGCAAATGTAATTTTTCTTTTAATAATAAATAAGATGAAGAAGCAAATTTAGAATTATTTTAGCTAAGAGCAAACACAATTTTTTATTTAACGGAAAATGCATTTTTTTATTATATCGCAAAAGAAAATTTTTTAGTTAATATCATAAACAATTTGTGACGGGGTTGCTTGACAGAAACAGTTAACAAATTGACACAATAAATTTCACAATATTGTCATTGATATTAATAAAGTTAATATTAAGACCTGAAGAAGGAAAATGTTTGTTTGCAACGAGTTGGCAACGTACGTAACAGAAAAGCGAAAAAATTGTTGGTTGCAGATGGATATGATGGGCCAGAGCGTGTACGAGTATAGTCATCCTTGCGACCATGACGAGTTGCGCGAGTGCCTCTCTTCAAAGCCGAATGAAAATAACGAGAAACGATGTTGCAGCTTCTTTCTGAGGCTGAAGTGCACCCTGACCAGCAAGGGCAGGAAAGTTAATCTGAAGAGCGCTTCCTACAAGGTTTGTCAGTGTTCATTTTCCCACAAGGAATCCTCTTGAACCGTTAAACTCCCACTCAGATCAAATTTATGGGATAGGAAAAAATCTGACAATTGTTGTTGTCTTCCACAGTCTTTGAAAATTCAATTAGAACTAATTAGAAATATTTAATCTATCTTGCCATAAAAATGTATCTTATCGGTTGGTAATTCTCTAAAAAAACACACACATTATTTATAGTCTGCTTCATTATGGATTAATTAATTTTTTCTATGACACTGACACAGATTCTCTTATACACACTCTTTGCATTAAGCATCTTTGTCTTTCTTTACCGTATATTCTTTTATTTTTCATGCTCTTAACATTTACTTATTTTTCTAAACTCCATACATTCATCTATTGTTTATAGACTTTACATTTATGTATTTTTCATAGTCTTTACTTTCATGTATTTTTTAAACACTTGGCAGTAATTAATTTTCTTACACACATTAATTTTGTTGAACTACTTATATTCATTTATTTTTACAATTTCTATAAATTGTTTAGTAATCTACGCATATAATTATAAATGAAAAGAAAGTACTAAATTTTGAAGCAGAATTAGTAGCTACAGAATCCACTTTGAATGAAATGGTATGACTTGTATGAGAAGAACGGTAACATTTTAATTAAAAAAGACGGTTAAATAAATTAAATAAAAGTCTATCTAGTTGTTTTTATGACGGGGAGGTAGGTGTGAATGTATGTGTTGTTTTTAAAGAAAAAAAAAATCGAAAAAAGAAATCTTCCGGTACCGGGAATCGAACCCGAGCCTCCTGGGTGAGAGCCAGGTATCCTAGCCACTAGACCATACCGGATTTTATATGAGTACAACTCTCGTACAAGATACATCTTCTGCTGCAATGAACTTATAAATATTAGAAAATGCAGTATAAACATTTGGGGTGTAAATATAAACATTAGAAAATGCAAGTTTAAACATTAGGTGACGCAGATATAAACATTTGGGGGTGCAGGTATAAACATTAGGTGATGCAGATATACAAAATTAGATATAAACAATAGACAAATAGTTAAGTAATTGTTTAAACATTATTTTGAACAATGGTGTAGCATTTATATAAACATATATACATATATATATACATATGTATATATAATATTAATAAATATATATTATTAGTTACAAATTTAATAATAATAATAATTTAATAATAATAATTACAAATAATAATGTATGTTACACCATTGTTCAAAATAATATTTAAACAACTACTCAACGATTTGTTGTGTAATAAAACTTACGTTTAATAATTATGTTATAATATTTAAATTTGGCGCTAGAAATTAATACAATAGGATATTTAACCTGAAAGCTAGAAATTAATGGGAAAGGATATTTAAATCGAATATCTTTATCACATCCGCAAACAATATATTTTTTGGACAGCTTAATTGATGTATATTTTTTCTCTCGTTGACATAACCTCGTTGCCCAGAAAAAAATGAAACTCGGAGTTTGACGGTTCGAAGAGAGCATGTCTCGTCGCTAGCAAAGCGGGAGCCGGCCGCGCAAAAAGGTGTTTACGGTTGAGTCGACGAGTCGATTATGTAATCTCGCAATGTTCCGTTGTGTGCCAGGTGATCCACTGCACCGGCAGGTTGACGTACATCCGCGAGCCGGCGCCGCGGGCCGTGGATGCCGACGACAAGGACCGAAGCGACGACGAAGACGGCGTCGTCGGGGACACTGGCGCCTCTTTGGTGCTCGTCGGATGCCCCATACCACACCCGAGCAACATTGAAATACCATTGGGAAGACACACCTTCCTATCGAAGCACAGCCTCAGCATGAAGTTCACCTATGCCGACGAGAAGTGAGTAACTCGATGCTGAGAACGCGTGTCGAGGCACTCGGACCAACTCTGATCCCTCTGGACAAACTACTTATAGTAACTCGCGAAAGTATTCGAATACTCTTTAACACTATTTTTACTGAAGCGAGCCAATTTTACTTATAGAAGAAAATTTAAGTTTTATACAAAGAAAACAGTTCCAAATCAATTTAAGTTAAACTATATATTTAATATATTTAAATTAAACATATAAACTCTGTTCTTGAAATACATTTTCCACAAACATTTCGGTTACAATTAGCCCAAAGGTTCTTACATCTATTTCTATTATATGATTCTTGAACTTGACGATACTTCCATATGCATCAGTAGTATGAATTTTTGTCAATGGAATGGATGTGTTCTCAATATCTTTTCTATATTTACTTCTAAGCTCTTCAGCCAATTGGAAAATAAAGTCTTTTCTTGAAATGTTTACATGAGTGGTAAGCTATAAATTTTAGGTGTAATGTGATGAACTGTTAAATCATTTTATGAGTCAAATTGGCTCAGTCTGTAAATCTAATGTTAAATCTAAATTACTTTTTCAGATTGGACCACACGTCTTGATTTCTCTTGAACAGTTACATGCATTGATTTGCTAAATGATATGTGAAAAGGATTTTGAAACAGTTGTAATTGGTATGGCTTACATGAAAAATAAAAACTTTATATTTGGACCACATATTAAAAGTTTTTAAGACGTAAGAGTTTTTAATTTCTACCAATTATAATTATTTGGAAATTATTTTTGCACCTCAGTTAGTAAATCAATGCTTTTAGTTGTTCCAGAAAAGTCAAGATGTTTGGTTTTGGTTCAATGTTCAAAAAGTTATTTAGATTTAAGGAGTAAAAGAGCCACTGTATTTGTTCTTAACATTGAATCCACCATAGCCATCACTGTTTTCAAAGTTTTTATTTTACAGTAATTTATAAAGTTTTTGATAACTCTTAATAAACTAAATCTAAAGTATAAACAGTATAAAACAGTATAAAAATTTGGAGAAGTATAAACAGTAGAAGAGAAATCTTTTCCATAGCAAAAATTGCCCTTATGAGTCAAACATTTTCTTCCTTGTTGTATTTCCGGTATTGCTGAATGCAAGGAAGATATTTTAGGTGAAAATCTTTGGTGATTCAACCTGTGGGTGTACACAGTTGAAGGCCAACTAAAATGGACACCTTTTAGAAACTAATAACATTTTCTCTATTGGACCGAAAGGCTTAAAACTTTTTGTGACGTTAGAAAAATTAGTTCTCTAGGTAATGTGTAAGAAAAATTAAAAATCTCCATCGGTTGACATAGAGAATAAAAAGTGAAGGATTTTATTTCTTACTTTCTAAAACATTTTATTGGTTTTGTCCACAAATTAGTGCTTTAGGTAATGTATAAGAAACATTACAAATTTCCATTGGTTGACATAGAGAATAAAAAGTGAAGGATTTTATTTCTTAGTTTTTTGAACATTTTATTGGTTTTGTCCAATGTTTATTTTTCTTTTTAATTTTGTTACTAATCTTGTGGTTTGATTTGACAGATTGGCAGAGTATCTGGGCTGGAACAGTGAAGAATTGATGGGGCAGTCAGTCTTCGAGTTCTATCACGCCCTCGACAATCTGGCCCTGGACAAATCTTTCAAGTCACGTGAGTATAGAGCCAATTGACTCTGATTTGAATGAACGCAGTCATTCTCGCGGCCCACACTCGATTCCATCGCCTCTGTGTCGTTCGATTCGTTCCCATAACGGTTGAGAACTGTAAAAATATATGTAACACCATTCTGACTGTTCTATACAATTGTTTTCTCATTTAATAGAAAACTTTGTATGCACGAGTAACCATCATACTTATCAAGCACTCACTGTAAACACTTTTTTCAGGAAATTCAATATTCAACAATTGACAATTCAATTGACAAACAAAAAAACATTTAACAATTCAATATGGATGGATTGTTGTTCAAAAACTGACTTTTAAACTGCAAAATTTGTTACACAAGTGGCTCCAATAATTTGCAATAATGTACCATCACTTAAAAATTAATTAATATAAAATCAACTACTACAAACTGTACTGCCAGCAGCTGTTCCCCAAATTTTGCAACGTTGAAAACACTAATAAGCTCAAACTCAACTAAAAAAATTTCCTCTACAATAATCAACAGTTCCAGGTCCATCCAAGTTAGAAACCAAAAGAAAATCCAAAATTGTGCAACTGTAATTAATCCTTTTCCTATTTCCATCAGCCTCTGTTCCACTTTTGCTTGTGAAACGCGGAAGAAGAAAATCGGAAGGATCGATCCACGTGGTCGTCGGGGCAGAAAGGAAAAAGTAGACCGAAGGATGAAAAGGAAAAAGCATAGTGATCGTGGGCGTTGGGTGGGACGATTCGAGCGTAGGCTTGTCGGGTGAACGACACCGTTCGAGGGAAGGATGGCAAGAATTTCAAGGACGGTAATCTCTTATCAGGACTCGAGGAGAAAGAGAAAGAGAGGGAAGGGAAAAGAGGTCTTTTACGAGCCTCTGATTTAATTGGTAGCTCGAGTAACCCTGCATTAACCTGCTGCGACGAGATGAGCCATGAATTGCCTTCTCCTTTTTTTATTCGTCTCCTTGCCACCGAATTGAATTCTCCATTGTTATTTTATTGCGTTCTTTGTTGCTTTATTGCGCAGTTTATTGGGTCGTTTTGGGTGCCTCGTTGACTCGTGAAACTGAAGTTGCTGGATAAAGGGATATACTTGGATAGATGGAAGTACATGGTGTCTGTTTAAATAAATGATTTATCAAAAATAACTTACATTTAACAAACAGTACAACTAATCTAATTAAGAGTGGCGAATATGTAATACAACATAATGCTTCTATGAGTCAGCCTAATTTAAAGCAAATCGTTGATGATGTACTAAGAAGAGGCGAAATTAAAATTGTATAAATAATTTATTAGGAACAGTCTGTATTTATAATAATGTATAACTTATCTGCTAAGATCAGGCTCACTTTTGTGAAACATATAGGTATCCTAAAGACAGTCCAAGATTTTGAAAAATGTATATTTTATATTTTAAGAGCAGCCTAAATTTTAGTAAAGGTATCAGCCACTTCCACAGATTATACTATAATTGAAAAAGCATATAAGTCATCTCCCAAGATCAGGCTCAATTTAAAAGAGCATATAAGTAATCTCTCAGGAGTAGCCTAAGTTTAAAGAAACATATACCTGATCTCCTAGGAACAGTCCAAGATTTTTAAAAATGTATATTTCGTATTTTAGGAGCAGCCTAAATTTTAAGACAACCTTATCAGGTTATATTTAAAAAAGAAAAATATATAAGTGATCTCCCAAGGTCAGGCTAAATTTTAAAAATTATATAACTCATCCCCCAAGATTAGGAAAATTTTTTAAAAATATATAAGTCATCTTCCAAGACCAAGCTAAATTTTAAAAATTATATGACTAATCTAAGAACAATCCACATTTCAGAAAATGTGTAACTAATTTCCTGGAAGCAGTCCAATATTTAAAAAGCTGTACAACTGATCTCATAAGAAGAGCCAAAATTTAAATAAACGTGTCATCTCCTAAAAACAAGCTAAATTCTAAAAAAAAAACAGTTATTAATCTCTCCAAGTAAAAATATTCTTTGAATACGTCAAAAAATAACATATCAGCATTTTAAATAGTGCTCTTCTCAAGCCAGCCGAGTATTACATGTCCCACACTCGGTTTTGCCGTGAATGCATAAAATAATCCTCGGCCTATCGATCATGCTCCCAGAAGGGCGAGCAACTTCCAACAAATCCAGCGACTTATAGCCGATGATTTATCAGCTGTCCTATTTACAAACGACAGTTTACCAGAAGAGGGAGTGAGAGAGAGAGAAGGGGGCAAAGTATCGGTATTCTCCAGCGAAACGGTTCCTTTGCCGTTCGATAACGTCCGTGGATCCTCTTATCGAAACTCCTACACCTTCCACGAGCCTCTTCCTGCGAGAAGACTGCGCCATTATTTCTCTCGCGAAAGGGCGGAGAAAGGAAACCCAAGGATATCGTCCCTTCTCGTAAAACGGCCGAGGAAGATGGGATTAGACGCGGGGAGCCATCCGGAACACGCTGATGCAGGATATCAGAGGATTGAGGGGAACATCCACGGATGTCGAGCGTACTTAGTCTCCGGGATCGATGGAAGCTTCTCTTCAAGACTTCCTTAAATCTTTGTCTTGCTAATTGAGCTGTTATATTTTTTCTCGCTTTTACTCCTCGTCGTTGTGTCCCTGTTCTACCGAAATTGTCGCGTCTTTGTTAGTTAATATTGTCTGCATTTGGAATGCTCCAATTTTTCGCGATTTATAGAAGGGGGTTACCTTCAATATTTGCCAATATTTGGCAAATCTTTGAAGTCGTGCCCCGGCCAAACTATTAGAGCTATCGACATGAATCCAACGCGAAAATCTTCCTCAAACCTTCCTCTTTAAGAAGAGCTCCCACAATCTAGGCTAGCATTTCAGGGAAATCGAGGGGACTTCGTTTTATCAACCCCAATTTTTCCCATTTTCGCGATTGATCGCCCCGACATTTCAAAGTCGCGCCACGGCTGCAATTCGATTCCGATCGACTTGAAAATTGGTATACACTCTCTCTACGCGTCTAGAAACGTGTAAGCAAAATTACAAAAGAATCGGAGACCTAAAGATTTTTCGCGATTTTAAGAAGGGGTATACCTTCAATATTTAGCGATTTCGTGGCAATATTTGGCACAACTTTGAAGTCGTGCCCCGGCCAAACTATTAGAGCTATCGACATGAACCAAACGCGAAAATCTTCCTCAAACCTTCCTCTTTAAGAAGAGCCCCCAAAATTTAGGCTAGCATAACAGGGAAATCCAGGGGGCTTCGTTTTATCAACCCCAATTTTTCCCATTTTCGCGATTGATCGCCCCGACATTTCAAAGTCGCGCCACGGCTGCAATTCGATTCCGATCGACTTAAAAATTAGTATATACTCTGATCGCGCGTCTAGAAACATGTAAGCAAAATTACAAAAGAATCGGAGACCTAAAGATTTTTAGCGATTTTAAGAAGGGGTATACCTTCAATATTTAGTGATTCTGTGGCAATATTCGGCAAATCTTTGAAGTCGTGCCCCGGCCAAACTATTAGAGCTATCGACATGAATCCAACGGGAAAATCTTCGTCAAACCTTCCTCTTTAAGAAGAGCTCCCACAATCTAGGCTAGCATTTCAGGGAAATCCAGGGGACTTCGTTTTATCAACCCCAATTTTTCCCATTTTCGCGATTGATCGCCCCGACATTTCAAAGTTGCGCCACGGCTGCAATTCGATTCCGATCGACTTGAAAATTGGTATACACTCTCTCTACGCGTCTAGAAACGTGTAAGCAAAATTACAAAAGAATCGGAGACCTAAAGATTTTTCGCGATTTTAAGAAGGGGTATACCTTCAATATTTAGTGATTTTGTGGCAATATTTGGCAAATCTTTGAAGTCGTGCCCCGGCCAAACTATTAGAGCTATCGACATGAATCAAACGCGAAAATCTTCCTCAAACCTTCCTCTTTAAGAAGAGCCCTCATTTTCTTGGCTAGCGTTTCAGGAGACTTCAGGACGCTTCAGTTCCTCTGCAACTGATTTGAAAATGTTCTAATTCCATAGAGACTTCATCGAGACAATGATTAAAGGTGTCGGAATCCTATGCAACGTACTGCAAGAATTTCTGGAACGATTGATAGCGCTCGCTAGAGAATTTCATCATCCTTGTAGCGCGCGCAAATCTGTGGAAAACGGCGTTTGCTATGTATACCATAAGCCCAGTCGCGAAGCGTACCGAGAACACGCAGGACCTCTTGACTGATAGCGATCTTCTCTGTTTCTGATTGTTACAGTATTCAGCAAAGGTCAGTGCGAGACCGTGGCCTACAGATTCTTGGGCAAACGAGGAGGATACGCATGGGTCGTCACACAGGCTACCCTCATTCATTGTTCCAAACAACAGAAACCGCTCTCTGTCGTCTGCGTCAACTACATCCTAAGGTAGGACTATGTTCTTCTCTGTAGACGACACTGTGGACTCTAAAGTGGGCAATTATGGCGTAAAATTCAAAATGTGAATTCAAAGTATGCCTACAAAATTTGGTTCCAAAATTGTGGCTCCTAACTTGTGGCTCCTAACTTGTG
>CM052097.1:23629676-23648639 GCA_028453745.1 Agapostemon virescens | reverse complement strand
AACAAATTTATTTTTAAACATGCACTTATTTTTAAGCATTGGACGTTAAACATTGAAATTAACGATGACATCATTACAATGACAAACATTGAAATTAAACATTAAAATTTTAAAACATTAAAATTTGCTAATTAATGCAGAACTTTAATTTTGCAAACCTAATGCAATTTAGGTGTCCTGTTTTAGACGAAACACCCTGTAGATTGTTGATCTCTATGCAAAATAACAAATTTATTTTTAAACATGCACTTATTTTTAAGCATTGGACGTTAAACATTGAAATTAATGATGACACCATTACAATGACAAACATTGAAATTAAACATTAAAATTTTCAAACATTAAAATTTGCTAATTGATGCAGGACTTTCTTTCAGCGACATTTCAGATACTATTTGAAGATAGTTAACTGTTTTCCATTTCTATGTACGTCCGTGTGTTGAACGAACGACTCGAGAAAATATTTTTCGTTTCGTTTAAAGAACACACATTAACCCCTCGAACTCCAAGCAATTTTAATTCCAAAATTCATTGCATACATAATTTCTTATTATCATTCGTACGAGCAACGCATCAATTTTTACCAATGCCTTAAACGCATACGTAGCGATGTCGAAATTATTTTTGTTGGATTTTTCATATCTAATTATATATATATATATATACAGGGTGCGGCACCTAAAACAGGTCACCTGAATAACTCGCTTGCTTTTGAAGATAGAAAAAGAAGGATCAGACCAAACTTACTTGATATCGAGGAGCTCGTAATCTGATGTCATTAATTTTTTTATAGGTGGAGACGTCAAGGAGATACGAAGGTCAACTCTGTTTTTTCAAATGGAACGGTATGGTTTTTTATTTACATTCTGATAGTGTATTTCAAGACGAATACAATGACCTATTATGAAGGTCATTCAAGGTCTCGCAAGGTCAACTGCAATAGAAAATAAAATGTCTCTTGTATGGCAATATTTTGTGTCGCCTCAGAGGAGAGTCTATTGGACTAACAAAGGAACATATTCAGATGCGAAAATCCGATTTCGATGAAACCTATGAGAGCTTGTGGTTTTTTTTTTAAAATATTTACACTTCGAAGGGGTGAAAACAGCCCTCAGAGTTGGGGTATTTTTGAAATATCTCGGAAACCAGAGGTCCAACGACGTCCATAAACTGCTACGTCTACAAACGTAGCAATGTATTAGGTAAATCGGAAAGTTCCGTCCGTTTTTTTTACAAAAAGTATAGCTTTATTCATGAAAGAAAATAAAAAAGTACGTTAATCAAAATATTGTCCATCGTTAGCGATGACTTTTTCCCATCTTTCGGGCAGCAAGCGAATTCCGCGTCGAAAGAATGATTCATCTTTGGAGGTTATCCAGGCGGAGATCCATTTTTCGAGATCTTCGTACGAATTAAATCGTTCTTTAGCAAGTGCGTGTGCCATCGACCGAAACAAGTGGTAGTCACATGGGGCACAGTCTGGTGAATAAGCCGCATGTGGTAGCACTTCCCAGCGAAGTGCTTCTATCGTTTCCTTGACAATTTTTGAGACGCGAGGCCGAGCATTGTCAAGCAGCAAAATCACCTTACGCTGTCTCGTTTCATATTGTGGTCGTTTTTCGTGCAATGCTCGACTCAAACGGATAATTTGTTATCGGTAGAGATCTCCTGTGACTGTTTGACCAGTTTTTAGCAGTTCATAGCATACCACACCTTCCTGATCCCACCAAATGCAGAGTAAAGCCTTTTTTCCGTGGATATTCCGCTTTGGCATCGATGTTGAGGGTTGGCTAGGATCAGAAATGGTTTTTCGACGTTTAAGATTGTCAAAATAAATCCATTTTTCATCCCCAGTGATGAGACGATGGAGAAACCCCTTTCTTTGTTGCCTAGCAAGCAAAATTTCGCAGATGGTTTTCTACCTTTCAATGTCTCTTGGCTTGAGTTCATATGGGACCCACTTTTCTTCCTTGTAGACCTTCCCTAAGGCTTTTAAACGGTCGGAACTGACAGATTAAGCACAATTTAACGCTTCTGCAATTTGTTTTTGCGTTTGACATGGATCTTCATCCACCAACGTCTGCAATTCTTCGTCTTCGAATACTCGTGGCCGTCCAGAACGCTCTTTGTCCTCCAAAGAAAAATCACCATTTTTAAAACGTCGAAACCACTCTCTACATGTTTTATCGGAAACAGCATTATCGCCATAAACGTCTACAATCATTCGATGAGCTTCAGCTGCCGTTTTCTTCCGATTGAAACAAAAGACTAACACTTCGCGCAAATGACGCTTATTCGGCTGAAATTCCGACATCTTCAATGTAGAAAAAAACGAAGTTATTGATGCAAGCGTAAATTGTTGTGTACTGAGTTTTATTAACAGATGTTCAAACTAAAAAGTTAGCCTTACTTTAGAGGTTATAGTTACCCACAGTTCGAGCTACGGCTACTCGACGCTAGATGGACAGAACTTTCCGATTGACCTAATAGAAAACTTGTTTCGAAGAATATCATGGGAATTTTTAGTGTCTCTTCAGAGGAGCCATCGGAGGGTGCTAAGGGTTAAAATTCCTCCGTTCGACAGCGTAATGAAAATCGAAGGCATCGTTCGTTCGCCGTTATCGAACAATGGAACATAGTGGAACAGTTTCGGGGGAACGAGGCCGTACAATCGTCGATTACAACTACCGCGAAATCTTGTTGTTGATAACGATAGCGAATTGGTCGTGTCCCGATAAGAAGCGACGTTCCGTTTGCAACAGGGACAGAGATAACGCGCGCGCGCGAGTATATATATATATATATATATATATATATGTATATTTATTTTTCTTCTTTTTACCGTTAAAGGACATCGCTACGTTGCATTCCACGGTGTTCTACGGTCCCTCTACCTCTTTTCTATTCGAACGAAATCTTATCGGGAGCCAGTCGGCCGTACACCGAATCCCGATATCGCGGTATCGATATCTTTTGTAACTCTATCAACGCGCGTCACGAGATTACATTTTGTGGCGTAAGGTCGTTCCCCGACGATACCGATACGCGCTTTTATTCGACGAAAAACGGACCACGCGAAACCGGCTATCGATTTATATATTTTACCGGTGCGATTTATTATTCGATCGTACGATAACACCGGTACGCAAAAACTCTGAACCGAACCTTGAGAGAATCGCGCGACTTATCTCCGCGCGTACGATCGTCGCCGTATTCAGCCATACATTTAATGTTTTTCAATCGTTGCCTCGTTAAATAAATTAATTTGATTTTATGGAATTGTTGAGATCGTCAGGTGGGCAGTTAACACTTTACCGACCGGCGAGTATTTCAGAATTTTTCTAGGTCCATTGTCCATGATTGAAAACTTTTTAATAGGTCTCTCAACGGTGACAGCAATTTTTATTTAGGATAAACATAACATTCTCGGTAACGTTATCTAAAAATTTGCTTACAAATTACAATGTACAAGCAGTTTGTCAGGCTTCATATTGTTACAGTGCAACCATCGAAAGTCCTAATGCGTTAATGCGTTAAGTTTTTTCATGTATACTAACATTTTTAGCAAATAAATTTATTTTGCATACGCAGATACGCAACGATAAATCGTTATTGGCGTTTGTCGCCAAGTATCGCGAACGACGATGTATCCGGTGAAAAGGGTTAACAGAAATTTTCCGATCGCAAACGGTGAAAACCGTTAAGAAAAACCGAAGCTAGGATCTCCGATAGTCGAATGTTCGACAGCCATGGCTGGCCGTTCGATGTTTCAAGTTCGATTCGCTTCGGGATTGATATTCGAGGATGGTAACTAGATACCGTTTAAATATTTTCAAAAAACATACAGTCTCCGCTGGAACGTTGTTTACTCGACCGGCGTACGTGAGTCACGTACACCGTCGCCTATCTGTGCCGATCGGGCATACCTGCAGGTACGAATCACCTGCGTGCGATCGTAACGAGGCGACCGGCAGTCTGCAATTAATCTTATAACATCCAATGATCTTTCCGAAAGGAAATTGCCATCCGAACGATGATCGATCGAATCGATCCGATTACGAACTTGTTCCCGAGCCGGCGATCGGTCGATCTGTTAAAATGAAAAGGAAAAAAAGAAGAAAAAGAAGAATCGCAGCTTTGAAAAGGGGCGAGTTAATTTTCCAAACGATCTGTAAATTTGCAGTCGATCTCAGAAAGGAAGCGGAAGTTATAACTTCGTTCTGAACGCTCGGCTAATATTTACTCGAGACCATGTTAAACATCCTTATCGCTGTTGTTATCGTTTGCTTGGTCTGCTGACCGATCGGATCGTCGGTGCTTCTAAAAAACTGCCACGGGAAAACGGTATCCGTCGAACATCTTGCTTATTTGCAAACGATCCTCGCAGATTTGTCAACGTTACGATCTACTGGACACTAAACTTGATTAGTATACTCTGTTCTGTGATAATGATAAGGTGGCATTCGTTGAAATTTTGTACAATTTTTACGTTAATGTATATGTACGTCATTGAAAAAGTTCATTTAAAATTGTTTTCGCGAAAACATTCTCATAATTCAACTAACTGTGGGAGAAAATCAGTAACGAGTCATTATGACCTATTCAATCGTTCTAGGTGTTAATCTTTGTAGATGAACGATCAGTTTTTTCGAAATTTGTAATGCAAACTGTACGAAACAGATCACTCTACTTTACCTCCTGCACTCGCCAACAGAGGGACCACTTTCTCGCTAGTACTTGATCAGCCTGTGATTCATTTCTTTCATTCGTTGGAAGCGATCTTGTGAGCTAATGACAAGGTGGCATTCGTTCAAATTTCGTTAATGTATATGTACGTCATTGGAAAAGTTCATTTAAAATTGTTTTCGCGAAAACATTCTCATAATTCAACTAACTGTGGGAGCAAATCAGTAACGAGTCATTATGACCTATTCGATCGTTTTAATCTTTGTAGATGAACGATCAGCTTTTCCCAAGTTTGTAATGCAAACTATACGAAACAGATCACTCTACATTACCTCCTGCACTCGCCAACAGAGGGACCACTTTCTCGCTAGTACTTGATCCGCCGCCAATTCATTTCTTCCATTCGATAGAAGCGATCTTGTGTGATAATAACAAGGTGGCATTTGTTCAAACTTCGTTAATGTATATGTACGTCATTAGAAACGTTCATTTAAAATTGTTTTCGCGAAAATATTTTCATAATTCGACTAACTGTGGGAGCAAATCAGTAACGAGTCATTATGACCTATTCGATCGTTCTAGGTGTTAATCTTTGTAGATGAACGATTAGTTTTTTCCAAATTTGTAATGCAAACTATGCGAAACAGATCACTCTACATTACCTCCTGCACTCGCCAACAGAAGGACCACTTTCTCGCTAGTACTTGATCAGCCTGTGATTCATTTCTTTCATTCGTTGGAAGCGATCTTGTGTGATAATGACAAGGTGGCATTCGTTCAAACTTCGTTAATGTATATGTACGTCATTAGAAACGTTCATTTAAAATTGTTTTCGCAAAAATATTTTCATAATTCAACTAACTGTGGGAGAAAATCAGTAACGAGTCATTATGACCTATTCGACCGTTCTAGGTGTTAATCTTTGTAGATGAATGATTAGCTTTTTCCATGTTTGTAATACAAACTATACGAAACAGATCACTCTACTTTATCTCCTGCACTCGCCGACAGAGGGACCACTTTCTCGCTAGTACTTGATCCGCCTCCGATTCATTTCTTCCATTCGTTAGAAGCGATCTTGTGTGCTAATGACAAGGTGGCATTCGTTCAAATTTCGTTAATGTATATGTACGTCATTGGAAAAGTTCATTTAAAATTGTTTTCGCGAAAACATTCTCATAATTCAACTAACTGTGGGAGAAAATCAGTAACGAGTCATTATGACCTATTCGATCGTTCTAGGTGTTAATCTTTGTAGATGAACGACTAGTTTTTTCCAAGTTTGTAATGCAAACTATACGAAACAGATCACTCTACTTTACCTCCTATACTCGCCGACAGAGGGACCACTTTCTCGCTAGTACTTGATCCGCCTGCGATTCATTTCTTTCATTCTTTAGAAACGATCTTGTGTGATAATGACAAGGTGGCATTCGTTCAAATTTCGTTAATGTATATGTACGTCATTGGAAACGTTCATTTAAAATTGTTTTCGCGAAAATATTTTCATAATTCGACTAACTGTGGGAGCAAATCAGTAACGAGTCATTATGACCTATTCGATCGTTCTAGGTGTTAATCTTTGTAGATGAACGATCAGCTTTTTCCATGTTTGCAATGCAAACTGTACGAAACAGATCACTCTACTTTACCTCCTACACTCGCCGACAGAGGGACCACTTTCTCGCTAGTACTTGATCCGCCTCCGATTCATTTCTTCCATTCGTTAGAAACGATCTTGTGTGATAATGACAAGGTGGCATTTGTTCAAACTTCGTTAATGTATATGTACGTCATTAGAAACGTTCATTTAAAATTGTTTTCGCGAAAACATTCTCATAATTCAACTAACTGTGGGAGAAAATCAGTAACGAGTCATTATGACCTATTCGATCGTTCTAGGTGTTAATCTTTGTAGATGAACGATCAGCTTTTCCCAAGTTTGTAATGCAAATTGTACAAAACAGATCACTATACATTACCTCCTACACTCGCCAACAGAGGGACCACTTTCTCGCTAGTACTTGATCCGCCTCCGATTAATTTCTTCCATTCGTTAGAAGCGATCTTGTGTGATAATAATAAGTGGCATTCGTTGAAATTTCGTACAACTTTTACGTTAATTTATATGTACGTCATTGGAAAAGTTAATTTAAAATTGTTTTCCCAAAAATATTTTCATAGTTCAACTAATTGTGGGAGAAAATCAGTAACGAGTCATTGTGACCTATTCGATCGTTCTAGGTGTTAATCTTTGTAGATGAACGATCAGCTTTTTCCAAGTTTGTAATGCAAACTATGCGAAACAGATCACTCTACTTTATCTCCTGCACTCGCCGACAGAGGGACCACTTTCTCGCTAGTACTTGATCCGCCTCCGATTCACTTCTTTCATTCGTTAGAAGCGATCAATGTTATTAACTTTTTGACTGCTAAAGGCGTATATATATACGCTTTCACAAGTCTATCAATATATACAAGTATATCAATATTCTGGATGCAAAGCAGCCCTGGACAAGACCGTCGAAACCATTAGATTATTTTCAATTATTTCTGTCCAGAATCTTTAGTAAATGTTCATTGTAAAACAAACAAATAACTAGCATAATTATTTGAAAAGAACGCGTAACTGGAAGACTAGTTCGCGAATAAGGTGATGGCACTCGATCAAATTAAGGAACGATTCTCTTCATGCTCAATTTTCTGCTACAATTTCGTTATTTATTTATTGTTAACAAATTGAATCCATGTGGAAGAACTAGTTAATTGTGCACAATTAAGACACGTCTCTTCACGAAGTTCTTTCAGTTCGTGAAAGTAATAAAACAATTTGTGTCGAAAGGATTAAAGAAAAATTTACTCGAAATTTTATCAGTTAGAAATGAAATTCCTTTCGGTGAGACCTTGTCGTACACCGCGTATCGGATACCATCAAACTGCGCGACGATAATTAATTTTCCGTTTATGAAATAGTTATATCTCCCGTTGATCTATCGATCAGATCGCACGGATTCGATCTGTTCCAGGAAGAACCGATTTCTTGAATGAACCCAACGTCTACCGGTGGAATTCGAGTTGTGAATCATCGCGAGAAACCGGAACTGTCCGCTCGCAGGTTCGCCGTAAATCGTACACCGATCTTGAATGAAATTTTCTCGGAACCCGGTGGAGCACGTTGATCGTTGCGTGGCCACGTTGTTTCTCTCATTCCGATCGAGCTTCCACGAAACTTCTTGCGAAATTATTCGAGCAACCGTCGCCACAGTTTGCAAATATCATTTATAAGAAAGTTTATCCAGTAATCGACGTGTTTCAACGTCTCGTCTTCAGCATATTATTGCTGATGCCGCGAAATCAAATTATTTCTTACGAAAAATAATCGAATCGTTCCTTCAAACAACCTTTTCCAGCTTGTTTATTAATTTAATTTAATTTAATTTATTTCTTGTTGCATCAACCCATTAGGGTCATTAGCAACAACGATATTGTTCACAGTGATAAATACAAGAATTTAGTTAAATTAAGTGAAACATACGCTTAACACACAGATACAGTATAATAAACAGAAAAATTAGGTTAAATTAATTGCAGGATATTTATATGTTTTAAAAATTTCAGAAGTCTTGAACAAGAGTTTTCAGTATTTTAGTTTCTGCTGATTTCGTATAAACTTCTCTCCCGTTGGTATTTTCGGCACTCGGTAATGATATGTTCGATCGAATTAGTAGACTGGCAGCTGTTGCATATTGGTTGGTTTTTCTTTTCTATTAAGTATGCATGAGTCAGGATTGTAGAGCTATCGAATTGATAAATTATTTCTTACGAAAAATAATCGAATCCGTTCTTCAAATTATTTTGTTCAGTGTTAATTTGTTCGAAGAAAGAAAAATGGCATAACGCGTGGATTGGCCGGTCGGAGGTGCGATGTAAATCGAAAATTGCGCAAGGTGGAAAGTGGCGGATGGAAAACGGGTTGAAAAGTGAACGCGACCTAGAAAGTAGGTGCAACAGGTGGCGGCAGGTAGCCAACCGGGGATGACGACCCGGTGACTCATGGGGTTACTCCGGGAATGTTGATCGTTTTTCTTTGGCCCCCTTTCTTTCTTTTCGCCGGGCGTCTTTACCTGGCTGACTCACATTCCACTCACACACTCGTGCACAAGTTCCTACACCTGAGGAAACACGAAGAGAACTGCTTCTTTTCACCGTGTCCTATTCATCGGACGAACAACGGTGTAGCGGGATCCCCCATTCCATGCTTCGTCAACCCCTGACGCTACGATCCGTAGATTTGCATCAGTCTCATCGAATAACCGATCCTGACTACCGATAACCAATTATTACTTATTATTACTACACGCAGGATCATTTTACATCGCCATTATTACATCGCTCTACAAATTATTATTTTAATTCGGAAATCGAGATATTCAGCATATTCAAGCATATCAAGTTTATTTGTTATTACTCGTACGGGAATCGATCGATTTTTACCGATTTCTCTATTGCAAATGTACGATGTCAAAATTGTGTAGAATAATACTGAGAGAATTTTTATTGTTGCCTCAGAGGCGCCTTTCGAATGCCAAAGGATAACATTTTTATATTATGTAGACATTAAAAGTGATATACTACTAATACGTATAACATTTCAATTTTTACTAATTTTTTATATGCAAACATGAAATGTAAAAATTATTTGGAATAATACTGGGACAATTTTTATTGTTGCCTCAGAGGCACCATTCGAGTGCCAAGGGAAAACATTTTTATATTATGTAGACATTAAAAGTGATATACTACTAATACGTACAACATTTCAATTTTTATTAATTTTTTAAATGCAAACGTGAGATGTACAAATTATTTGGAATAATACTGGAACAATTTTTATTGTAGCCTCAGAGGCGCCATTCGAGTGTCAAGGGGTAATATTTTCATATTACTGAAACATTAAAAGTGATCTACTACTCGCACATACAACATTTCAATTTTTACTAATTTTTTAAATGCAAACATGAGATGTAAAAATTATTTGGAATAATACTGTGAGAATTTTTATCGTTGCCTCAGAGGCGCACGCGGATGCACGCGAAAAGGATGAGTGACGAAGTAGTCGTTAGGATGGCATACCGTCGTTGCAATTACAATAGCAATATGAAACGAGAAACACGGATCTATTTTTAATTAACCTCTATGGATATTAAATGCCATTGCCGTTTTCCAATCGTCGATTACCCGACAGGAATGTCGCTCTTATCTTCCCCAAACCCCTCCCCTTCTCTTTCTCTCCGCGTCCGTTCCTCGCGAGCTCTATTCTAATAAATCCTTGCGCTCGCTAACTACCAGCTATGTAAATAAGAAACCGCAATTTCTATATAGAAAATACACGTCCATCAAATGAAAATAATACGAAACATTTTATTCGAAGTATTGGCCAACGGTAGCGAAAATTTTTCTATATTTTTGGTAAAATGCGAAGCGCTGTAAATAATAATCGGATGAAGCCAAATCTAGCGAATAAGTGAATAAAATCCAAGATTATAGTTACCTGCCTCCGCCTTTTAAATGGATAACTCGGCGAAGCTATTTTCGAGACTACTCTTTACTTTTCTGTATACAAAATACACGTCCGTTGAATGAAAACGATATTATTTTTTTTTTTAAAACGGCGCATCACAGATAAAAATATGAAAAAATTCGTGAACAACTATTGTAACCATATACAGCCACTGTAAAAATATAAAGATTGTCACTCTAGATTATCCATGTGAAATCTGTATTTTTGATTTTTTACAAACAGGTTTTTCAATATAAAAGTCTGACACGAATAGCAGAGTATGCGTTCAGATTTCTCACATGTCTTAGGTTTTTATTAGAATTTTTAAACATCGTTAATTAAGGAAATATATACCAAAAACGGATTATTCGTTTTTACAAGGACACTTTTGACCATCTTATCCGGCTACACCGTTTCGCGAATTCGCGACAGCAACCACACTGTTAAAATCTGGCCAGACGACGACGCTCTATTTATACAAGGCTCTGTAAACGGGGCGAAGAAAGAATAAAGAAGGAAAATCAATTATTATATATAAAATATATCAATTACTATACACCGTTAGTCACAATTAATCTTGTGTATATAAAGATGGGGTAAAAACAATATCTCTCTTAATAGTTGTAGAAGCTTCTTCCATTTTTTCTTTCAAAACAGGATCACCGATAGTCATGGCTGCGTTTTTAACATCTCTTAACGTTTCATTTAATTGCTGAATACATCGTACTATAACTCCTTCCTGTAAATCTGTTTTCTCCATTATTTCAGTGAACGACTTCGATTGTCCCCAATCGTAAACTACTTCTACCAAACCGAAATTCAACGGTTGCAATGTCTCCAATTGATAATGCTGTTCTAAAGTTTTCAGTTGAGTGAATATTTCTGTTAACTCGTCGCAACCCTAAGTCGAAGAAAAGAAAAAAAACGGAATTAGAATGGCGGACTTCGTGATGATACTGTTCTGAGATGTTATACCTTCTTTAAGGTTGGTGGAACATTTGGTTTAACATTTGTTCTTTGTTGAAATATCAAAGTAGACAAGAGGGCTGCTATTTCACTTGGTTGAAGTACCGTTAAAACATTTTTAAGAATAAGTTCTGTGATCAGTAGCTCGTTACTTCCCATGTGCAAAGCAACTCGACCTTTTAACGCAACTAAAAGATATGTTTGCAAGGTTAGTAATTATTTTTTTATAATAATAATCATCGAAGATGTACGAGAATTCGAAAATGTCGATTCGAGACGGCACAAGACTATTCCCAAGAATAGAGTAAAGTAACATTATATTATACCTCTTTCATCGTTATCTATGTATCTTAAATCTTTGAGAAGAGCAACAGCATTAGTATACTCAGGATAAAGGCTTAATTCTTCATCGCTGAGTCTTAGTTGAAGGGTTTTCCTTTTATTTTCCAATTCAGTCCGTTCAAACACACACTGAAACTGTTCTTCAAAATTTGGCATTTCTATACAGTCCATGTCATAAACCTTCTGTTTCAATTGGTGCAAGTGTTGCATTTTCGTGTTTATATCATAATTAAATTCCATTTCCACATAGGGCTCCAAAATAGAGGGATCGTGTGCAGCTTTGAATAATATCTGCATCAACTGTTGTGTAGCAGTTTCAGTTACTACATCAGTCGATTTATTCCTAAAAAATATAATAAATTCAAGTATAAAGTACGAGTTCCCAACATGTGGGTACCACGAAAGCCAGTGGGTAATGAATAGAGCAATTAATTCCAAGGCCTGGTCAGAAAAATTCTTTTAGAAATTAAAAAATTTTAAAGCGAAAGGAAGGTATACATGTACCATTTCAGCATTCATGTTTCCTACCTATTATTCGAAAGTTGCCTCTTCTCCCAACTCGCCAAGATCGAATTGCAATCCAGTCGAAGCTTTTGACTAGTTATCTTTAATACGTTCCACGCAGGTATGGTTAATACCACGCTATTTGTAATTCCACTGGGTATATATAATTCTTTTTTCGTTAGAGCAATAATATCGTACCATCGTGAGTTCTTAACTTGAGGAGTTTCTAATGATGTGAAATCAACAGATTGTGATGATTCTAAATTTGTAAAGGTTAATACCTTGTATTGCCTCGTATTTTTGCTCAGAACAGAAGCTAGCAGCAAAGCTAGTTTATTGTAATGATTTTCAAACGATATCAGTAAAATCCTGCCAGGAGCCATAGCTTTCCCATCTTTCTTTTGTGTTTCGAATATCATGACTTTCAAGTACTTTAAATATTCTAAATAATCCGTAGCTACTTTTTCAAATTCGCAAAGTTCTCTCTGCATCTCGGTTAAAGGTGGCAACTTCGATAGTTCCTCTTCCACCTTTTGCAATTGGGCTTTGTAAGAGTTCTGTTGTATGGCTAGTGGAGATTCTTTAAAAGATCTACGCATCATCGCTTCAACGGATACTGATTCGTTTACTCTTCTTAAATTTAACACCATGGAGTATGTAACTTTAAATTTAGATTCTAACTTTCGAGCTTGACTACACATCATAGCATTCAACTCATGATAATGTGGTACTGCTGTTCTACACATGACTATAACCATTCCTGTTGTATCGTGACCTCTACGCCCTGCGCGTCCAGCCATTTGTATGTATTCGGTAGCATGAAGTATTCGAAAGTTCGTACCATCGTACTTTTTAATTGAGTCAAAAACCACTGTACGAGCTGGCATGTTTACACCCATCGCAAATGTTTCTGTTGCAAACAGTAACTATAATTTACCAACAAATGATCATGAACGCACATATAAAAAATTTTAACCACAGCAATGATTAAATCTTAAAATACAAACGAACCTTCACAATTCCCTTTTGAAAAAGCATTTCCACGATTTCCTTTAAAATTGGTAATATACCACTATGATGAATGCCAATACCATTTTGTAACAACTCTTGCATCATGAGAACTTGTGGTAACTGTCTATCACTACCTTTTAAATCTTTTATATTATTTCGAAAAAATTTTCTGATAATATACTTTTCACTTTCTGTTGTAAGGTTAACGTTTCTTAACAGAACAGCGCTCATGTCACATCGTTTGCGCGATAACATGAAAATGACCACTGGCATCATTTTCTAAAATTTAATGGAAAACATATGTATAATGCAACATAAAATACCTAATTATCAAATGATATGAGTTCAATCATACTTGGCTTTTAATATGACTTATGAAAGCATTCCATAACACTTTTTCTTGCTGTGGAGTCATCTTAGAATTGGTGTTTCTCTTTTTTTCTTTAGCTTTACTGTTTAATTCTTTTGTACTTACTGCAAGATTCCATCTGTAGATGCATGTGTAAAATATGAATACAGAAAAAAAAAATATACATATATAACTCGAAGTAAAAATTATAATCATTACCCATCTAATAAAAATTGACCACGTTCATCTAATACTAAAAATTTATCGTTTCTTGTTTTGCCATTGATTCCAGTGTACAAGTAATGTTCAAGTGGTACTGGTCTTTTGGATGTGGTTATCACATACATTTTTTTCTTTTTAATACGACCAACCCAGTCAGCGAATACTAATGGATTTGGAACAGTTGCAGATAACATTACTATGGTAACTGTTTTAGGTAAAAGAATAACGCTCTCTTCCCAAACATGACCACGCTGAAACATAACAGAATAGTGAAATGAATTTTTTCATTAAATGAGAAAGATTCTATTCAAGCTATATACCTACGTCATCGTCGTTAATATAGTGTACTTCATCAAATATAACAAATTCTAAATCCCTTAAAATTTCAGATGCACAATACAACATAGCTTTTAAAATTTCTGTGGTCATGATGACACACGTAGCATTTGAGTTAATTTGTAACTCTCCAGTTAATAATCCAACACTATCGAATTTTCTCTTAAATTCTCTGTATTTCTGATTTGATAGTGCTTTTATAGGAGATGTATAGATGACCCTAAAAAACAATTGCAATCAATTTACCCAATGTGAACGACAAAATTGTTAAATAATACCTTGTCATATGCTTCTGACTTAAAGCAATGGCATATTCTGCTACTGTTGTTTTTCCAGCCGATGTATGAGCTGCAACAAATACATTGCAGTTCTCTTCTAACTTTAGAATTGCTTGTTTCTGGAAAGTATCTAATTCATAAGGAAAGTTCATTGCTAGTTCAGGTATACGTTTTTCAAAATCAACTACTGGAACTGATACATCTAATTTCTCAGCCCACACTGACTTTGTATTTTCTGCAGGTTTTTCAGAGATTTTTATAACAGGAATATTTGCTTCTTCTAAAAATGGAACAATATTATTAAATGATTGTTCCTGTGCATCCAAAGATTCTTTACTTTCTTCTTCTTTTGTATCCTTAAATTCTGATAACCATAATCCCAAAGTGTTTTGCTCTTCATTTACAATAGACATTAAATTAATTTTATCTGCTATCTCCTCAATTTCACTTTTCTCTGATTTTGATAATTGTTCCTCCTGACTACTAGCCTCTTTTGGAGTGCAATTATCACTCTTAAATTCTATACCAACACTGAACCCTTTTGCCAAAGTTCTTAAATTATTTTCAAAATCAATTTCTTCAATTGTTGAATCTTCTAACATTTCAGGTTCATCGAATCCACCAGGAAAAAATGGAATATTGCTGGTGTTTCCTACATAAAATGCATATATATTTAATTTAAGAGACTTTCCATTAGTTTTGTAATATTCAACAAAGCCATGATACAAAACATTTTTATTTACCTCTGATACATTCTGAAGCAGGTCCTGGTGCACGACTCATAGACATAGAATTCCTTGCAGTTTCTCCAGCTGATTTTAAAACAACTTCACAAATTTTTTCTTGTTTTCCACTTATGGGATCACAATTAAATTTTAGGGTAGTACCGAGCGGAGCTATCTGAGAATCCAAAAGGGAGAGAATATTGGGTTTTCTTGACCAATAACATTGTGCGCTATTAGGTTTATATATTGGAAGATTATCCAAACAAACAATGTATTCTTTTAACTCCGTTTTGATATCGGGCCAAATAGGTGGCAATTCAAGTGAAAACTGTAACAAAAAAAATTGATCATGTTTATATTGTATCTACACTATTGATTAAAAATTATATAATGATTGAAAAATACCTCTGCACTTAGATTATCCATTATAATTCCATGAATATTTTAAATACACAGTAAACAAATACGAAACATCAGTCTTGTGACTGAAAAATCTAACCCAAAGGCATAAAACTACTTAAATAAAATAATAACTTGCATAACAATCGCAATATACTATGGTACTGTAAATTATTATTTTAAATAGTGCAAATTTTAAGAACAAGTTGTAATGAAGTTAGGACTTTAATACTACACGATAACAGATAGATTATTCTATGATTATAGAGAGGAAGCTCGGTAATGACAAAAGGCGGGTTTTTCCGAGCATGCGCATCCAATATAGAGACATATCTATTGAATATCTATATGTCCTATCAGAGAGGACGTACCTACAAGACTTACCCTCTAATCTTATCTACGTTTATGGAGAAAGTACTGAAGTAGTATTATTGGCGCGAAAGTATCAAATAAATTCGAAATGATACAAGTATGTTATTTTAGCACCTTTCCTTATCGATTCCCTGACGATCTACTATGAAAACGGCTACAAGAGATACTATGTGTTGTTTCAAATCAGTATTGCCTGTATACAGTCTTTATTTCCCTCTCCGCTGTCAGATTTCTTTCTTGTGACTTTCTGAATGAGGGAATATGTGACATCACATTGTTTTCACTTTGAAGAAAATAGAACCATATTTAGCGGCAGAGGGGAAAGCATTTCGAGGGGAATACACATCATCTGGTAATGCTGTTTCAAATATTTCACGGTAGATGGTACCCGAGTTTGTTTATAGATACAAACTCGAAATTGTCCGCTGTCACGATTTTCGGTGGTTGAAGCGCCTGGATAGAAAATCGATTGTCAGAATTATGGAGAAACTTGAAAAACCGCAAATCATTTGTCACATAGAAAAGTCAGTAAACTACTCTTTATTCGATGCTAAATGGATACCGTGCAGCGCAAAGTTTGTGGTTATGGGCTCACGACCGCGTGGTAGCGGTATTATACAAATCTACGAAGTTTCCAGCGGAGAATTGAAACACGTGAAAGACATTGAAAGATCGCAACCAGTAAAATGCGGAACTTTTAAAGCTTCTAATTTAAAAGATAGATGTCTGGCGACTGGTGATTTTCAGGTCTGTTGCAATGTTTTTAATTAGAAAAATATTTAACATGTCGTAATTCCTGTATTTGGAAAACTTAAAATTATCTTTATTAGGGTAAACTCAATATCTACAACTTAGAAGATCCTTCCATACCAATTTATACAGCCAACGCTCATAACGAGATTATAAATAGCATAGACGGCGTAGGTGGACAAAGTATCGGATGTGGAGCACCTGAATTAGTAACTGGTTCCAGGGATGGAAGCGTTAAAGTTTGGGATCCGAGGCAGAAAGGCCAACCGGTAGCTATTATGGAACCTAAAGAAGGAGAAGCTCGTAGGGACTGTTGGACAGTGACGTTTGGAAACTCTTATAATTCCGAAGAAAGAGTTGTAGCTGCTGGTTACGACAATGGGGATATAAAAATGTTTGATTTAAGGACAATGTCCCTTCAATGGGAAAGTAATCTGAAAAACGGCGTCTGTAGCATAGAATTTGATAGAAAAGATATTCCAATGAATAAATTGGTCGCCACTACTTTGGAATCTAAATTCTATATGTTCGATTTAAAAACACAGCATCCTAAGAAGGGATTCGCCTACCTCAGTGAAAAGGTATATTTCAAGTTGCAAGAACAAAAATTATAGTGCAATTGGTATCCACAATTTTACAATATACTACAAGTAATTTCATCTGACATACATAACAATTTCAGGCTCATAATTCAACTGTATGGCTTGTTAGGCATTTGCCACAAAATAGAGAAATATTTGTTACTTGTGGCGGAAGCGGAAGTCTTTGTCTCTGGAAGTAGTAAGCATAAATTGTCGTACATTTCTTATCCCTCGCAAGACGTTTCTATCGAATATTTTTCTCTTAAATTGCAGCAATTATCCAGAAAAAAGGAACCTGACAGATGCGGATGGAATAAATCAAGGAGTTGTCGGTAATCTAAGTCTTTTGCAAAATGTAACTCTTTCGACGCAACCAATAAGTTCTTTAGACTGGAGTCCAGACAAGCAAGGCCTCGCTGTTTCCACGGCGTTCGATCAGTGTTTGAGAGTTATTATTACCACAAAACTCAACACGTATTAAATAAACCTGCAGAATCGTTCCTTTACAGTATATGATTAATCTAAGAGCTGAAGAACAATATTGAAGATGCACTTTACCAGTGACTCGAAAGCTATCACTGATTGTACATAATATTAGTTATCTTAATTTATATCTCATCTAGTGTTAATATATATACATATTTAAATTTAAAAGAAAAACATAATTTTCATAAATTGCTATTAATTTCTTAAATTATGTAATGTTTCTACGAAATGTTCCTCATTGATGTTTCAAATTACGGTAGTGTTCACGATCGTATAGTTTCATAGCGACTACGAGAGATAGCAGCACTATTGTCTTAAACGGCCATCGATTTTTCTTCATTTTATATGTTCCTTGCGGTTGGAAGCGTTGCGCAACTTCACACGGGTGGTCAGATAAAAGCGAATTATATGTCATTGGGCCAATCTATTTAGGATCAGACCCTTATTAAGTGGCAGCCATGCTGTAGAACGACGCGTTATGCAATGGGCTGCCATGTTGGGGCTCTAGGCGAGCCCACGCCAAGTGCACTTATGCCACATTGCTCGAGGTAACGTTCAGCTGTACAAGGTCAGAAATACCGCGAGTTTAATTACATAAATTAGTTCTTGGTTCTTCCCCTTCTGGTTGTCTGTACATTACGCATTTCTCATCTCATGCTATTCTACGCTTAGTAAAATCGCATTCCAACTGGATTTGGTACTTGGTGACTCTTTGTGTTCTCCAAAATGGCGCCTCCTTATAACTTCCTCCAGCTAAACTATTTTTATCGAATCTCTTAATCTACACAAGACACTTATTTAACTTTATTCAAAGTTTATTATACAATAATAAGCATAAACTTATACTTATAAAAGTTTATTTATTATTACATTTATTATACAAATGTTTTGCGGTCTATATCGGAACGATGACTATTCGAACAAAAATATCTTGTCGCAAGAAATTGAATAATCTTCTCGTTTCAGTCAATACTGAAAATAGTCGATAGACCGCAATGCAGTCGACCGATTAATCTTGGAAATTTTCCATTTTACGTAGCAGGTAAAAGCAGTTCCGAATTACAGATGTTGCGATACTTTCAACATCAACGAAATTTCATTCTTAACGCTAGAACTACCAAACCAATCATTTTCACTGGTCCTTAGTTTTTTCTTTCGCAATTATCGAAGTTGTAAAAATGTTTTTGCATCAGAAATTTTCGGATGTATTTTCTTTAACGACGTATACCTTACGATAACAATTGTACGAAGCTTTAACCCCTAAAGAAACAACTATTACACGAGCATATTTGCATTTAATAAATCGTTAAAAATCGAACCGTTTTACGTACGAATGACAATAATAAATTTCACATGCAAGAAAGGAAATGAACCATGTACAATATAATTTCTCTTT
>CM052097.1:23553020-23609997 GCA_028453745.1 Agapostemon virescens | reverse complement strand
GATGGAGCATATAAGAGCTGTTAATATTGTGAGGTATATTCAAGTTGACTTAACATTTTGCATCTTTGTTTTTCATCTACTCGGTTCGATATACGTGTCGCCTAAATCGACGGACGGATTGAAAGCACGGAAATCATGAAATAGCATGAAAGAATAAAAAAAAAGGCGAAAACCGAAGAGGAATGGAATTATAATTTATATTGTGATGGAGCATAGGAGGTGTTACATCGTCATTGATATTTAACATTTTGCATCTTCGTTTTTCATCAGGAATTAAAAGCACGAGAAAGCATTAAAACAGTACCGAAGAATAAAAACGACGAAAACCGAAGAGGAATGGAATAATAATTTGCATTGTGATGGAGCATAAGAGGTGTTACATCGTCATTGATATTTAACATTTTGCATCTTCGTTTTTCATCAGGAATTAAAAGCACGAGAAAGCATTAAAGAAAGACGAAAACCGAATATAAATGGAATAATAATTTGCATTGCGACAGAGTATCAGAGATGTTCAAGTTAACCGATTTAATAAAGAATGTAACTGCTCCATTGGACCTGACGTTACAATTTAATTCGATTAATTATCAGTAGAATCTTGCAATAGGTTTTCTATCGTTAGAATTGATTCCTGTTTCAACAAACTTTTTCCCGCGCAAGCCGCAGAGCTTTGCCATATGGCTACGGTGACGCCATTATTCTGGCATGCGTATCAATATTTAAATGACCTTGATATGTGATCGTATCAATGTTTAAACTTCCATTTACAATGATAAAACAAATGGAAATTCGAAAACGATTATCGAAGATAAAAAAGAAAAAATAAAAGAAAAATCGTTTGCAACGTTTAGTGGCCAAAGTTATCTTTTGAAATCCAATTTGCATGTTTCGCGGGAAAATTTCTATATATCACGCATAAAACAACGGGTATCGTGTGGTCACGTTCGAATATTTAAATAAGTCGATAAAAACCGTGGTCGTGATTTTTCGTGAAGCTCAAAGCAACGATACGGAAATACGATAACTAGAACAATACACGTTGTCGAGTAACGCGTGCGACAACGATTTTCGCGATGCACAACAGTTTCGGCGAAATCCCCGTCGTGTCACCTATTCAGAATTTTTGCGTTCGCGTCGGTGCCGAATCCGTCGATACACATGGTGAACGAGAAAAAGTGGGGTAACAGATCTGCAGTCACACAGTTCAAGGTAACCAGAAGAATAGCGCCTGCACTGCCACAAAGCACTTTCAAATCAATGTCAAACACACACTCGACCCTAGAGGCTCATTTTTCTTTTTGTGAAAAATTTCCGTGGAATCTTTCTTACGCGTCTAAGTGCTATGCTAAACGAACAATGGACGTCGCTTATTTCACACGCTCGGATACGTCTAGTAAGATAAACGATTGAAGAATATTTCTTATTCTCGTGTAATTCTTATATTAATTATTCTGGTGTAATTTGAGGACGGAGTGAAATGCAAGGATAATATTAAATGTGAATGATAGGATAAAGGTAAAACGAATTTAAAATGTCACAGGTGATTACGAATGATCGTTTAATTCGAGCTTCGAATTTCCCACCAACGCGAAAGCACAGTCGGTCAAGAAATTTACCAACACTGTTTCGGATATCAGTAAGTAATAGTACAGGTTTTCGATCAATGGAAAGAGATCGAGCACTCGACATTGCTGGCAATGTTAATGAGTAACGTATTTTCGTAACATGTTCACACGAAGAACTCACTGTTTTGCATCAACCTGTCACACCATGTGCTTCCCGGTAACTTCCGCGAGAGAACGTCCATGACGCGTCTCGATTAGAATGGCTAGGATGTTTGCAGTAACGTAAAACATTTCGATGGAACACAGTTCACGAACGCACAAAAACGTAAAGAATATTTTCGACTCACCCCTGTCGAATTTCTTGCCCTCTGGATCGATGTCTTTCACATTGAAAATATCCTCGAACAACACACCCGCCATTTTAGACAATCTCGACGGTGCCTCTACCTGGTGGCCAATATTTCATCCGCGAATAGAAACGTATAGAAACACAGCTCAGAAATGTAGGTTAGTAATTTAGTAAATTAAGTTGTGATTTATGAACCATGAAATATGCAAAATATCGGTGAAATTTCATTCTATTAAAATTATGTTCAAATAGTAACGTGAGTATCGATACTTAAAATTGTTGTATCTGTATATATATTAATAAATTGTATTTTTATATTCATACTTTCATGTAGAATACGTATATTATATATGTACGCGTGTGTATACATATACATTTTTATGATAAAAATTACGTTGTAAATTGAAGTTTTAACCATACGTTTTTATGATTGATCAATATGTAGTAAATATGTTGGAGCAAGTAAATGTTGTACGACTATATTTATAATAAGAACACGCGTGGACTAAACAATTTTTTTATGTATAAAAACATAATAACAAAACATCAATATAATTGGAAACTAACGATGTTTATTAGACTGACGAATCGTTTAACCTTGAAATTCCACCTTCCAGCGAGTTGGCTAGAGGGAGTTACTGTACAGGTTCATGGTTTTTACGCAGCACAATTATTCTTTTACGCAGCTTGAGGGGTTCTATACTGTGATACATGTATAGTAATAAGTACCGACATTATGACGCATATATTGGTATATAACACGTTACGTAATATTAGGGATTTCATAATGTTGCGCAACCACCGAGAAATCTGCATAAAGTTGGAGTTAAGCATGACAAGAGGTCACATATAAAGAAACAATTTGGCGATGATAATAATAATTGTTTATTTCATTCGAACAACTCGTAAGTTACTAGAAACAACTACATATCATAGGTCTCTCTTATACCTGCCAATCACCGGTATGTAATGTATTGTAACCGTTGCCATATATACATTGTACCCATTGAAAACAACACAAAGAGTTTGCAATTAATAATCCTACATTATTAAAGACTACTAGATTTATTTCCACATTCTTTTGAGTCTATGCAATTTATTTATTGGCATATCTTTTATATGTATTAAAGTGGTTTAGTATATATTATATTTATTAAGAGAAAGGACCTTAGATTAGTTTCAAGCCCATGGATCTAGATGAAAAATATAAGAATATAGAACATACATATACAAAACGTGAACGTAATAGAATGTAATTGGATGATTAGTTATGCCTAACCTACGATAGATTATTGTATTTAATACATGTCAGTCTTATTAGCTTATATAATAATATTGTTATTTTCTAGAAACTTTAATATCATTTTCAACTTTTTCATTCGTGATTTGACTAGAAAAATGTCGAGTAATAATGGTAATTGCTATCCCTGTCATTTGAGATATCTAATCAATTTGTGACCATGTCATTGTGTGAGAAGGCATTGCCAAATTACATGATTTAGGTTATGCATATGGAATTTACTACAAGAGCACATAGGACTGTTTGAAAGGTTGATTTTGTGTAAAGACTCGTTTGAGTTGTTGTGATTTCATCGGGCTCTACACATTGAAACTGTTATGAAACTTAACAGTGAGTAGCAAAGAAATCATGGTGTTGTGTCCAAAAAGAAGAAATGTAGACTAGGAGTTAACAGACTGGTTCTACATCTCCTATTTAAATAATTCATTGAAGCCTTAAGCTGGGATTTTCTAGAGTGGATGTAATGGGTTAAAGGTAGCTTCCTATGCCAGAATGTCTGCTCCCTCATTGCCTGCAAGTCCCACATGAGCGGGCACCCACAAGAATTTGATGCATCTGGTGGATGGGCTAGAGTCTACGATGCTGGATAATTATTTTTTATTTCTAGGACATATACAAATATTGCATTATAATTTTGGTTTATTTAATGTAATTTTATGTATGAACTTTATGCTATAAATACTTGAAAAATATCTATTTATTCAAATTCTAATCATTCAAAATGATAGTTAAATATTGCCGATATAACAAAAATAAAGTTGTTAATTACACAGTATGAATATACAATAAATAATAAATGCAAATATTTGTTTCTTTTCTTTATTAAAATATAAAATTATACATATAGTGTTTCAGATAAAATTATGTTTCAAGTGTGAAAATAATAGTTTCATACAAAGAACATTTCTTATGTTACAGATGTAATGTTTGGGAATTTTCAGCATGTATAATGACTATTGTAGTCTTAACGTTTTGTAAATAGTTATATATTGATTCTGATAATATACTCCTTCAGTCTCAAAATCTCTATATGGTCGTAAACTAGAATATGGATTGCATCCTATAAATATACATTTCCCATTATGACCTAAGACTGTCTCAAATCTTCTTTGTTCTTCCTCTGCTTCTGACAATGTGTAAGATGTTAAAATAAGTGGACAATTTTGCTCAGCAATTGTTTGTAAAGATTGTGCCCATGTATCATTCATAAGCAAGTCCTCATACTCGCTAATTCCTGCATTGTACCCAATAATGAAATTTGGTTTTGTGTACGAAGTACTATTTACATAATTATTGTACAATACATTGTACATTTGAATTGAAAGTTGTTTGTTGTTTGACTGACAATGTTTACAAAGATGTATTGATGTAGAGTCTGGATATAATTCAGGCCCAATTAGTACAATCCTTGCTTTCATTAAGTTTGGTAACCAGTGTAATAAAATTTCCCAAAAATTGATACCACTAACTTCTATCATATTAGCTCCAATTACATGAATAGTTACATTTTCCTCCCATAGGAAAATTTCGAACTTCTTCATTGCATAACAAAATGTCAATGGTCGTGTAAGATATTCTGAGTCAATTGCTGTTCCTTCTTCTACTGATAACTGTAAAGATTTCTTCTTATTTACACAATGTTTTATATAATCTTCCATATTTTGTGGCAAATCTGCATAATTCATGTTGTATGGTAATCTTAATTCAGGCAATATATTTTTGTACAGTGATGAAGCCATATCCAATTTGAAACATAGTTTTAATTTATTACAAACACTTGAATGCGTTACAGTATTTCTATGTTTTTTACAGAAAGTTATTGCAGGGCAATATAGACAGTCCACAAGTTCTTTTGAACTTCGATTGTGACAGACTACGCAAGATCTATAAAATTTAAACATTTGTTCTTCATAAAATTCCAATCTTCTAGGAAGCTTCAATCCTACTAGTAACATAAAGTTCATTTTTATTTCAGTCCATTTTGCTGCATTAATATCTTCTTCACTATTTACAAAGATGGACATTTTATTATCATTCAAAACATTACAAATAACATTACACAAATCTTTGTGTTCCACCCAATGTTCTCTTTGATGCTTCTTACAGCAATAAGCGATCATTGTACAGTTGCCACATCTTTTTAAAGAAACACTTTCTCCAAATTTTTTGCAAATATGACATACATTTGCATAAAAATGGTAGTTGTAGTGTTTTTCCAACATTTTTATAAAATAAAGTTCGTACAAAAATTTGTAAATGCAATTTTATCAAAGTATAATTTCTTAAAATTCAAAAAGTTCGTATAAAATGTTTTTTCTGCATGTCGAACGTTGATAGTAAAGTCATTTCGACTTACTACTTCTCTTATAGATTGTTATTCGAAATTTCATGACCGTTTTACGTTTCAATAAATTTTTCGCCATCATATATTTATTAAGTGTATTTAAAATTCAAATTAATACACTAAATTGTTTGCAAAACGTGTAAATCACCAAGAAATAACCAGCGACTTGCTTTTATAATAAACTAGAGAAGAACTGAGAGTGCTAATGTTCAAGTCTTGAAGAGGGCAGGTCAGTCTCATTAAAAGCGGACATAACCTTACCCTGAGAGAAAATCTAGGGTAAAAGTTAAATCAAATAACATTGTAAAAGGGAATATAGAATTTGATTAAGTCTTCTATTTAATGAAATTTTAACTTTTATTTATTGTTAATTCAAACATTTATAGACAAGCTTTATTCTGATTTTTACTTTTAGAGTAAGGTTAGATTCGCTCTTAGTATGATCGATTTGCCATCTTCAAGAGTCTGACGTCTGACATCATTTTTAGCATGGAACAGAACATCAGTCTTAGTACGGAATAGTGCCCACTTGTGGCGCCTCTCGTATATACCAAGAAACCAGCTGAGACTACGGCGACAATCCATTGGGTTTGTTAAATGAATACATAAATCATTCATTTATCTTTTAAGTGAATATTTGTAATAATTGTCATTTAGTATTAAAACAATTGTATATACATGTATATATACACGCTATGTTTAATTAATTAATTTGATAGCAGTAATGAAATAAATAGTAAGATAGTAATGAAATGGTAAATCTCATGATTGAATTTGGCCGATAATTACAATTAATAGTTCTACCCGCTCTAACACTGCAGATATCAGTCAAAGCAGTTGACTGAGAAAATAGTAATCCCTGACCACTACTAAACTTAGTTGACAAAAATAGCAGCAGCTATTATTGATTTACAATTAATCGATAGTGCCTATCACTATTCCATGGATCATTTAAAACTTTCTTGATGAGACTTAACATTCTAGCAGCAACAGCGCCATTGTAGAAACTTAAATCCATAATACTAGTTCCAACCTATACAATAGGATGCGACATGGAAATGTTATGAGAACTTTAGAGTTGTGAATCAGAAAAATACATTGAGTATCAAGTTAAAAACGAGACTAAGGGGCAACATTTTAATGGGAAGACAAATCCCGGTTACATGCACTTTCATTTCCCCTCTTGTTCAAATATAGTCACACTTTGATTGGTCCGTATTATTCGTTATCAACTCCTTAACAAAACTTGAGTAAACGTTTACACAAAAAAAATTACTTTAAATTATTTCAAGAATACCTTTCTTTTTTCGCATTTGTTCTAATACCCTATGTAGATATATACATTAATCAAATAAATGAAAAACAGAAACATAGGTGGACAAACTATACTTCAAAATCATAATTAATTTAAACCAGGCAACACTGTTAGTGAGATCTAGTTAAAATGTGATGTACATGTAAAAAAAGTGCAATTCATCTCTCAATATTTATTTTATTTATTATAGATTTTAATAATACAGGAGTGAAGATCGTTCAATTAAAAAATTCTGTTTTCTTAGTCATTTTTAATTAATCCGTAGGTTATAAATATTAAGTCAAATATAAGAACAAGTATATTTAAAGTAATAATGAGTAATACAAGTTTGTAACTAATTTATCATTAGTACTTAAAGATAAAAATATTTTATTAGTTTCATATATGTCGTACAAGAGTCATAATGTTTGCATATTTTGTCATTATTAAATAATCATTCAAATTAATAATTTCATGTTTTACAGGTTTATATAGTCTTTTATAATTTTGTTTATCAATAATGGCACAATCAGGATTTCCTGCTTTAAAAAATGACTTCATTTTGAAAGCCATACGCGGTGAAACAGTAACACGAATTCCAATTTGGATTATGCGTCAAGCTGGCAGATATCTTCCTGAATTTCAAGAAGTTAGATCAAAACATGACTTTTTTTCTGTGTGTCAAACACCAGCCTTAGCTTCTGAAGTTACTTTACAACCTTTGAAAAGATTTGACTTGGATGGCAGCATTATTTTTTCTGATATTTTAGTAATTCCTCAGGCAATGGGTTTAACAGTTGAAATGGTCCCTGGAACGGTCTGTTTGTTTATTATTATTTTTTTGTTAAATGAAATCATGATGGTGTTTTATAACAGGTTGCTTATTATAGGGACCAGTCCTACCAAAGCCATTAAACGATCCATCAGATTTAAATAGACTAATTCTACCGAATGTAGAAGAGGATTTAAAATATGTAGGAGAAGCTATAACATTAACAAGACATAAATTGGAAGGAAAAGTTCCATTAATTGGCTTCACTGGGGCTCCAGTGAGTAAAATATGTCTCTTTATATTAATACAAGTAAATAGATTTTATATTGGAATGACATATACTTGTAAATTATTAGTGGACATTAATGAGCTACATGATCCAAGGTGGTGGTAGTTCAACAATGATTAAAGCAAGGTCTTGGCTGTATAAGTATCCAGAAGATTCCCACAAACTTTTACAAATGATTACGAATGTAATTGTAGATTATTTGGTTATGCAAGTGAAAGCTGGAGCACAAGTATATATAAAATTACTTTCACAATATTATTTTTATTTATTTTAGAATTAATTTTCTCAAGATTGTTTTTTTTTGCAGTTACTACAAGTGTTTGAAAGTCACGCTGATTTTCTTAATGATGAATTGTTCACAAATTATTCATTTAAATATTTGAAAGAGATTAGCGAAAAGGTCAAAAAACGACTTGAAGAAGAACAAATTCCTAAAGTGCCAATGGTAATAATATCATACAGCGATTAAACTTATTAATATACTTTTGAAGTTTATTAAGTTTAAAACTAAATCATGTGTAAACTCACAACAGAAATATTTAATTTTAGATAGCATTTCCCAAAGGTGCAACAATGAATTCCCTGGAAATGCTAGCAAACTCGAATGCTTATGAAGTATTAGGTCTAGATTGGACTGTAGATCCGATAGAAGCAAGAAAACGATTGGGTCCTAATGTTACTTTACAAGGAAATTTGGATCCATGTGCATTATATGCCTCAGAGGTATGTGTCTTATCTTAGAGATATCTATTTTATTTGCTGTAAATGAAATACTAAATAATTCTCTTTATATAGGAGGAGATAACAAATCGGGGACGAGAAATGGCATTGAAATTTGGAAAAACTCGATATATTGCAAATTTGGGACATGGAATTTTACCAGACACTCCAATTAAATCTGTTGAAGCTTTAATAAAAGGAATTCATTCAGTGTAGTCTATCATTCCAAGTTTTTTCTTATATTTTTTATTGTACACGTTTATAATAAACAGATGTTATTGTTGAAATAAGTTTGTATTCAATTTGAACTGATTATTTGCAGTGCAATAACTAGTGCCGCGCAAGGAAATAAAAATTTATATATAACGTTACTTTTTTAATCTCATAGTTTGTACAATATTCATTATAAATTAGAGAGAATTTTCTCTTCTTGCATTTTTATCTTCAAATCAAATTTTCCGGTGTAAAATGACGCCTGTAAATCATACTAAACTTGCAATTGGTAAAGCATTTTTACAATAATTAGAAACTCCGGTATTATTCCGAGAATCAACTTTCAATGCGCATGCGTTCGTAAGTAGTATTCATGCGCTATTGACACTAGTCTCATAAAGTTACTAAAGAGATTTAAAAAATAATTTATGAAATATTACTAATGTTAAATATGCGTTATCAATTGTCAGCATATAAATAATATTTGTTATTATTTAAAAGTAGTTATTTATACAAAAAATTAAACAAACTTGAAAAGTAACTTTACAAGTTATGATTTTTATAATGACCAGAGATACTTTACAGAAATTCTGTCTCGCTGTTCAGTTCATCTTAAACGTGCATCTACACATGTGTATAGATTTTCAAGGTCACCTCAGTTAAAAATATAAACATTAAAAATTTGAACAAAAGTTGCGTTTCTATTATTCTATGTGAACCTAGCATGAACTGGTAATAAAACGTTAGGTTCAACTCTACCCCACGCAGACTTTCAGTCGGAATCCGTGGATCTATTCGGGTGGCCCCCTGTCGCCGATTAGCGGTTCGCGCAAGCGCAACCAACTCTTCTGGTTAGAGTGTCCATTTTGATCACATGTGAGTATCTCCAGTCTGTTCTCCTTTTTTCACGGTGAGTCTAGTTGAATGACTTGTGATCGCTTGAGTAAGTTTATAAAACGTGTGTTGAAAGCTCCAGAAAGTAAAGAGCTACATTATTAGAAATCAGTTGACATCCGTGATATCTGAAACATTCTTCGAGAGTCGGTAACTTCGACGACGAACCGCACGCAATCCTTTTCGCGCCATCTTCTTGAGGAAAACGGTGAAAAAACCGCAGTAAACTCGTCCTCGAAGGTAATTCGACTTTCACGAGGCTCTCCGGTTGATTTTTCATATAAAAACTTTGATATTCAAAGAACTGTCAGTCGGGTTAAAACTTTGGTTATCCCGTACTTCCACAACGTGTTCGTGCACTTTGCCTTCATTATTCAAAAGCTTTTTAAAGCTATTCGCGTTCCAATTAATCTTTTATAAAATTTTTTCCGGTCAGTTTGTTCCACGATATTTTCTTTTTTACCATTTATCTCACCAGTTTTATAGTACTTCCAAAATATTTGAACTTTTTGGTGTTCTATATGGTTTCCATTGCATACCTGGGAAAGACAATTTTTTCTCTGGTAAACCCAAACAACTTGTATATAATTAGTTATTACAATTTTCACGTTTAATATGATGGTGGTAACTGCATTATATGTTAAAGAACGAATGCAATTATTAAAAGTTGGTTCGAAATATTCAAAGAATTCATTGTTATGTTCCAAAACATAATGAAATATACTTAATTATTCCATGTTCTCTATTCATATTTAATTTTACGTAACATTCAAATTTTATAATGTAAACTAAATATTGTTTTGATGACGTCATATTTTAAACAAATTTCATCTTGTTAAAACTATTACATATCTTTTCATTTTAAATTACTTATTTTCTCAGTTGTAATTTCATTGTAACCTTCATAGATTTAATGAATGTTGTTTAGTAGTCTTTTACATTAGTTATCTTTTCATATTATTTACATTAAAACACTAACAATTCTGTAGTTTCTTAAATTATTCATATTGCCTTACAGATATTACAATAATACATTGATGTATATATATATATCATATATTATACATAAGTTTATATATATATATATATAAAATTCCTTAAGTGTAATAAATGATTTATTTAAAATTATTATTACAGAATAACACGGAAAATTCAGAATGGCAGATATAGAGGATACTCACTTTGAAACCGGAGACTCCGGTGCTTCTGTAACATACCCAATGCAATGCTCAGCATTGCGCAAAAATGGGTTCGTCATGCTCAAATCCCGGCCGTGTAAAATTGTAGAAATGTCAACTTCCAAGACAGGAAAGCATGGCCATGCCAAAGTACATCTTGTAGGCATTGACATTTTTACATCAAAGAAATATGAGGATATATGTCCTTCTACGCACAATATGGACGTGCCGTTCGTCAAACGGGAAGACTACCAGGTATGTTTCTATTAGTAGTTCATGCAAAATTTATTAAATATATTTAATCATCATTAGCATTAAGCAAAATATATTTTTAAACTATTTTGTATAAAATATTAGATTGTGCAGTCTTATTACATTATTGTGCAAACGAATAAATAAAGATTTTAATGAAATGTATCTGTGTATTCATGTTATAGCTAGCAGATATTTCCGACGATGGCTATTTATGCCTGATGGCTGATAATGGTGAACTTCGTGAGGATTTGAAAATTCCTGATGGTGACCTTGGTACTCAGTTACGTGCTGATCATGATGCTGGGAAGGAGCTTCTTGTAAGTACTGTTAGAGCTGTATAAAAGTTGATTTTATATTAGCTTTCTATTCATCAATTGGAGTATTATGTTATAATTTGTTTAAGCACATTGTTCTGTTTCTATTTTTAAAAAAAAGGTGTTTTATGGAGTTACATAAAATTGTAACAAGTTGCAAATATTTTTATCTTTATTAACGAATTTATTTGCTCATATATAAGTTTACATTTAAAATTCCTAGAAAGAATAGAAAAAGAAAAACAAAAATGAATATTGTTCTAGTGCACTGTGCTGAAAGCCTGTGGTGAAGAGGTTGTGATCGCCATCAAAACCAATACTGCCATCGATAAATAATTGTGTTCAGTCCAAACTCCACCATCACATTAAAGAGAAAACAAAACACACACAGCTAATATATTATTAAGCGAAACCTAAGATACAATACAAGATGATCAGTGGTTAAAATAAGAACTACCAACAACAAATAGGAAAGGAAAGAAGTTGGGGGGCACTTGAAAATGAACAAAAAGAAGGATAAAGAAACGAAGAAAAGGAATGAGACACACATAATTAAAAATGAAGAGAAGTGCAAAGTAAACGTACGTGAGCGTGTAAGTGTGAGGGAGGAGAGGATTACAAATAACGCAAAAGAATAACAAATAAAAAGAGAATAAACCAGGAAACAGTATCAGCTTAGATCTTGAGAGAAAAAAAGAATGTTTTGGCGGTTTAAGATATTAAGATTAAAAGGCAATTTTGACGGTCGAAAAGTTGAGAAAAGAAATTTTGCCTTTATTTGTAATTTTTAAAACTTTAATGTAATCAGAATTCTACTTATATTGGAATTCTTAATTACTTTACAATAATAATTGTACGAAGGTCTTACTATAATCAGAATGTTCTTATAATTCCAATGCACTTAGAATTCTAATTACCTAAAAAGTTTTATTCCCTTAAAATAACCCTTTCTCTCTTAATACTACAATGGAAATTTAAATTTTTCGTAAATTTGATTTTAAAATTTTCTACCGTGCTCAAATTACAAACTCTAATAGACTTAGATAGAATTCCAATCTTTGAATAATATTTGTCACATTTTAATTTTGTTGGAATTTTGATTTTCGTTTATTGAAGTTCATCAAATTCTTTTTTCTTATTAAAACTCATTATTTTAGAACATCTGACCTGATTCTAAATTCCTATCCCATAATGATTTCGAACCCTTTTTTGATACATAATATTAAACCAATTCTACCAAACATTGCGTCAAATCCTATACTTTTGAAATTTCATTAAATATACTTACATTTAGTTAAAAATCATTAATATTTGCTACAAATCCAAAACACTTTTTATGGATTATTGACTTGTTAAAATTTGTTCTTATATAAGTTGTTTAAATAATACAAATTTTTCGCATTCTTACTTACAGTTGTGACTCTCATTAAAAGTTACTAAAATTAGACATTTTTTCTAACTGCAAATTTATGAAGACAATGTCCAATTAATATTTCTCGTTTAAGACTCGACTATAATTTTTTACTCAATATTTCAGAATTTAATATTTCATTTTGAATTCTGGAACTTAATGTTAAATGTATATCACCTTTATATAAATTTTTGAAACTTCATTTGCTGTTTTATATTTATGGATTATCGAACAAAAAGGTTTATCTATATGTCAGAATTAAAATTTTGTATTTTGAACTGTAAAAAATTCATTTGAAAGATGAAATGTTGAAAAATGAAAACTTTAGTGTTGCATACTACAATTTTAGATTGAATAGGTAATTATGAATTTTTATTTGAAATATAATTCTATCGTGAGAATTTATTTTATATTTAAAACTCGAATTTGGATCAAATTATACCATCAGCAAAAAAGTTTAAAATTATAAGAAAAATGAATAATAAGAAACAACTAAGCTATTATAATCTAAGCAGACTAATTTAAGATTAAGACGACCTAGATAAATGAATTTAATCTATGAGGAAAAAAAACAAAAAAAACGAATCAATCGGCCTCTTGGTCGAATTTAAACCACGAGAGACGGAAACTATTCTTTTCTGCTTCTCGATACTCTGTTTAAATTAAATATATGCCACTGCTGGTTTTCATCCAGAAGCTCACGAGTTACTTAATATAAATTTTAAGTATTGGAAATATATTAAAAATATTCATTTATGTTATAGGTACAGATGTGAAATGGTATTTCAAGAATATGTACAGCTAATTTAATGAAAAAGGGCTAAACGGTTTCTGATATTTATCTCACACTAGTACAGTAGCAAGATAATGTATACATTTTATTTTTCAAGTGAAAAAAATTTAGTTTGTATTTAAACTTGATATTTATGGTCGTATGTATGTATGTATGGTTTAATTTCAAAATATTCTTGAAATATTATCTTTTATTTCATTCATGTACAATAAATCATGAAATATTTATTACAAGATAAAAGTAAAATACAACTGTATATGGATGTCTTTTAAATATACCAGCATTGGTGTATATAGACAAACAAGAATGCATATACACATACACACATATACAAACACACGCAGCGGTAAAATATATGGAAGTACACCCTAATTATATGTGAAAGTACACGACTGTGGAATTTGAACCAGAAAACACAAACGTAAAATATATAAATAAACGAATACCAACGAGCATTTGTTTATACGGCCGAGGTCAATGAAGGACAAATAAAGGAAACAGAAAGCCGTCGGTGCTTTTAAGTCACTTTCGATATAATATTTCGTTTCATTTTTTACGATGATATTTTGTAAGAAGTTTTGGATTTTGACGATTTCGTCACCAATTCTGTTTTTTTTTTAATTGCTTTTTTCATGTTATGTTTATCTGTTAATTAATGCTACTTAAATTGTATCGAAATATTTTTATTGGAAATTATAGATTAGAAATACATATATACATTCAATTCTAGCTTTGTAATTAGTAGTGCTTTTACATTTATAATTTCGTAATTTTACTAAAGTGCTATTAGAATAATTGACACAAAAAATAACGCTGATAATAATTATGAAAAACAAATTAATTCAATTGCATTACATTTAATAAAAGATTCGTACATTTAAGAATTGTTTTAAATTTTAATATTTATTCTTTTTTCAGACTTATTTCAAAAATATTTTAAATTAAATAAGTTAAACATCTCTGTTCACATATACTTTCACTTTATATAAAGTTAAACTATTTGAATTTATTTTTAAATTGCTTTAACTAATTGGATAGGAAGTCATGGAAGAGACTGTTAAAAATTTACTCGCAAATATTCTCTTTAATATTCCTACATTTTCAAACATTAATACTCTTATATTTTGTATTATTAATAATCATCAATGATTAAAAAAGCATTACGAGTGCCATTACATATATATGTGTGCTCACGCTTATATGAGCGCTGCACGGACATCACATACATTCATACACACATTCACACAGAAACACGAATTCACATGTGTAGACATGTCGAAAGATATGTAACACAAAAACAAGAATGTGTCTATATGTGCATTAATCTTAATTCTTTTATAATTTATTCGTTGTAAAAATTAGATGCATTTGTACAAATACAAGGACATGTTTTTGTAACTTAAACCTACGCAGACTGACTATAGTATGTACGATCAACCAGATTATAGATATCATATTATTACAATTTTTTAAAAAATTCATGAACCACTACTATGACTTTGTATGTTCCTGTAAGTCAAATTTTCAAAAAGAACAGCAAGGTCCATAGCGATTTATAAAATTAAAAATAAACAATGCATAAAACTATGAAAATGTATGGAACATAATAACAATGCTTTATAAATTAATATTCAATACGTGCATGATTAAATTAATAGAAATAATACAAAAAAGAGTGCACAATAAAATGAAGTATAAATAAATGAAATTGTTATTTATGTATTTCAAAGAAAAATCTTGAAACATAAATATTGCATTTTATAAAAATGATACAAGTTGATTATTATTCAGTTGACATGAATTTAAGGTGTTACATACCTCTAAACACATCCTATATATAAAACTCAGACACTCGTAATGTCTCTTAATATTTTATTCAAAATCTCGACATAATTAATAATTGATATTCAATTACTTAATTTATTATTATTTTTTTAAATTCTTTAATACTTCAGGAAAAAATTCATCTTTACTGTTGCACCCTGTGTATCACAGGTAACTGTCCAAAATTGTCACAGTAACTGCAATAATTTGAATCTTAATTTCATCATTTACGATTATTTATATCTTTCTTATTTGTTTTCTTTCGTTTTGTATTATTGACACTCTTCAGAATCCGAGGAGAGTTGATGTTCCTCATAGGATCAATTATTTGCATTTCTCCTTTGTAATGCAGCTGCAAGGTCCTGTCTAAGGGCAGCTTGCTGTCTTTGATCAGCCAAAGATTGTACAGATCTCAAACCATTGACAATATCTTTAGTTTTTCCAAAATAAATTTCGTTCAAAGTGTTTCGAATCTTATTTTCCATATCTTCAACCATACGTCCAATGTTGGCAATATGGGGGGAAATTTCACTTACTTGGGCATCTTGTTCAACCTATAAGTTTTCATTAGTTATATAATATTAATTACTACAAGTACTTATTACCATTATGTAAAAACATTTAATCAGAAATGAAGTGTACTAGAATCAAAATAATTAAAAACAAACCTGTCTGGTAAGACTACCACCAAGATTCATTGTTCCTGATCCATGCTTATTGGTCTGTAACCAAAGCATTGCAGTGGAAGTCAACTTGTAATGTGCAATTCTCCCATTTGGTTTCCCTTGAACTTCTACAACATGAATAGAATCCCAACAACCCTTAATTTTTTTGGAACCATCTCCAGCTTTTTTAATAAGAATTACTGCTGCAAAACCATGATCCAAATCCCAAAGATATACAGAAGAAACTCCACCTTCAAAGTAGAGTTCTCTGTATTGATCAAATGCATGATTTGCATCTATCTCTAATTTTCTGAGTCTTTCAGAAGGCATTGAACCATCTTCTAGTGGAGGATCATATGTATTACTCCAAGGGGATCTGAAAATTATGATATTTTTAATATACTCTGACAGAGTAATTCGATATTAATTATAACAGGAAGAAAAATTAAAAATTGATTTAAAATTGGTTACCTATATGAATCTCCATCTCTATTATAATCACAAAGTAAATAATCTTTTCCAGATTCTTTATCTTTTGCAATTTTCAAAGGCTGATCAACCGAAGATAAAAGATCTTCGCAAAGAGTTGGCACAAGATCTATTAAATCGCTTAAATTTTTTTCTATTTGCTGCGGTGGCAACCTTCTCATCAAATCCAATGCACAATCCATCTGTTGCTCCGTCTTTAGAAATAATTTGTAAATATAACATTTAATTTCACTCTCAATACTTAGTGAGTCAGCACATTGAATCTCCAAGTGATTTTAATTAAACTTTGAAAAATTAATTTCATACTTTAATACCTAAAACTGTAGGCTTACTCTCACTTTTGAGAATTCAATTATAATTATTTTATGTGATTATTTACAGTTGCTAGTAAAAAGGATAAGAAGAGAAAGGTTTTAAGATATAAACCTGTATTTGTTCATTTGGAAACAATCATCAATTTAATATAAACAACATAAAATTAAAATAATTCAAAGAATCGTTATCATTTAAGAAAAAAACATTGTTATATCTTAATGCTTTTTCAAAACGTATCGAAGAACCAAAATTTTAATGTATGTCAGTGGAGAGCGCCATTATGACATTTATCTTATTTAAGGTTAGGTCAACATTTTTTTTCAGCGGTTTAAAATTGCGAAAAAAGCAATATTTTCTACATCAAATAACAATTACACATTTAATCAAAGTTAGAATGTTTCAGAAAGTCATATTCCGTTATGACAAAAGCTGTTTACTATCAGTTTTAACAATGGTTTTAGATAACAGCATTAACGAAAGAACACAACATTGTACTTATTGTTGGAGAGCGTTGAACTCACCATTTTAAATGATTGAAAAATTTTACGAGCGTCGATCAGAGCATCAACCAATAAAAATTACAAAATGAATGAAAAATTTATCGAAACTGTTTACCCTCTAACCCGCATTCAGCCACCGAAAACGAATATTCGAGGGGCGTGTCAAGACTAGCGTTGATTGGTTAGTATGCGATACACTGCTATCAACTTAATGTAAGCAAAAAGTTAACTAATAGATAAGTTTATATTTGAATGGATAAAAAAACGACAACAAATTGTAGGCATGTTATTACTTTAGAATATTCGAACTTAACAGAAAATAATAAACCAATATTACAAAAATTCTTTCAGTAAGAATAGTGAACTTTCTACTTTAAACTTAATCTTTTTAGTAAATTATATATATTTTTCGCGTTATGACGATAGAATATCATTTTACAATTACTGTGCTAATTAAAATTTTCATATCTTACCTGTTTTGCAAGAAGAATATGTACATAAAGATAGTTTTATTATATATTTCAGTACAAGAATTCGTCTTCAAATACGGGGTTTCCCAGAGACGTTCGAATTCCTCGAAACTGATGATTCTTAGATTATTGTAAGGAACTTTTTTCTTTATCAATTTGTGATTTGACGCTTCGTTTTCGAATTTAAATCGAAAAACGTGGACCACTCGGAGCGCGGCTACAGCGGATGTATTTCAGCTTAGCCAACCAACACCACACTCAGCAGAATTTGTTATCCAGCTGGAACCTGTTTACTGTAGCTGCACTCTGATTAGCCCGTATCTTTTGTTAATAACTCTATAACGAAGCCATATATGACATTCGCACATAGGAGAAAGTATCTTAGAATAACCTCAGAAATTCCTAGTTTATGTGGAACACAATACTATGGATACAATCGTATATTGGAAATTGGTTCTACAAAATAACTGGAGTTTTGTCTCTATACAAGTTCTATTAATAAGGGTTTAATTGCTTTGGTTCTATCTCAGTTTTAAACCGCTTCTTCTCTTTCTTGGAAGCTTGCGCATTACTTAGTGTATAATAGGATGGTGGGGATAGAAATGTGATGCCGGAGGGGCCGCCAAAGCGCGACATTGTGGAGAGAATACTGCACAATTCTCTTAGCAACATTTTGTGTGTGGTGTTTAACTCGGCAATTTATTTACGAAAGAGTTGGTTATAGACAGAATAGCGTAGAAATGATCTGAGACGAGTAAGTATACTTTTTGTGGAAAACATGAATTGCTTCGACTTTTATTTATGAATGTCAAACAAGCTTTATAATGGTATAAACTGTTTTGAAAATATTTTATACGATTACATGCAGTTCTTCAAAAATATTCGTGGTTAACTTACCATGGTTTTGGCATACCAGCGAACTATTCTAATTAATTTTTAATCGATTTTCTAATACATAAACTTTGTTGTTTTCTTCATGATAATATATTTCTATTATCAACATCAATTGCAGTAGTCGTTTTATAACGCATCTCATTCAAAAGAAAACTATTTTTATAGTCACTTTCATCTTGTTTGGGAGTAGGTTAGGTACCGTTATTCATTTTAAAGACTATATAATACTACTGGAAACGAAAATATAAGATAAAAGTTCAACAAATTGAAGTGAATCATTTTATGATAAGATATATATATATATATATTATTATTGTTATTATTAATTATTATTATTATTTATATATATATACATATATAATAAATTAAATAAATACTTAAAAAGTTAATATATCTTCTAAACAATACAGTTTTTTGTTGCTATATTTTTTAACTCGCAAAAATCACGTAATTATGATGCGCAGGTAATTGTTATTCAAATTATTCAGGGTTATATTATTACATAGACACATACCATACAAAGGAAATTAAGTGTATTATTAACTTTTTTGGAACTATTAATATCCTATCTAGTGTTATATATTAAAAATTCTAATATACATTTTTAAACTGATGTTTATATAAGTGGTGTGACGTAAGGTAACAATAATGAGGTAATAAAAAACTTAGTTATTCCAACCTATTGACTTTTGTAAATATTGTTCATGTTCTATTATATAATAAATATTTTCATATTTACATCTGAAGTAATAAAAGTTAATTTATCTACCTGCTTATCTATTTATCTACTTAAGATGTGCTATATTAAATTATATTTTGTTTAATTTTTATAATTAATTCAACTGTACTAATTACTAAAATTAGAATTTCATCAATAATGCTGACATTCTTTTAACATTTGCAAACAAATGTTAATGCAAAGTGAAAGATAATTTTTGAAATGTTATTTGACTATAATTCGAAATATTTAAAATCTATAACTTATAATTCAGAAATCAATTTTGTTTGTTCCAGGCACAAAACTTCAAGATCTACTAGTGATATTTTTGCTTTATTAAACGCACAGATAAGAAATTTTGAAAAATGGAAATGCTATCAATATTAAAACAGTCTACAGTTATTCACCTGATGTTTGCAATAACCTTTTTTACATCAGGACTGATAATCAATTTCTTCCAATGTCTTTTATACTTTGGTCTTAGACCTTATTCCAAATATTTTTATCGGAAGATTAACTACTATCTTTGCTATTCATTTTATAGCCGTAAGATAATATTTCTTTTTACATAAATGATTTAAAAAATTTTGTTTAATTAAATCTTATAAATATTTTATACAAGCAATTTTACTGATTTTGTTCTATACAATAATACTGACAATTGTGAATTACATTTTTAGAATTGGTATTTCTGACAGATTGGTGGTCTGGGACACACATAATAATTTATGCAGATAAAAAAGATTTTGAAAAGTATTTTGGGAAGGAGCATGGATATTTATTAATGAATCATACCTATGAAATAGACTGGCTTATTGGATGGAGTTTTTGTGAACGACTTGGAACACTTGGTGTAAGTATGATCGGTTGAAAAGTAATACATTTATTTTGGTAATGAGTAGCTTTATCAAACATAAAATGTGATTACATTTCAGAATTGCAAAGCGTATGCTAAGAAATCGATTCAGTATATTCCAACATTAGGTTGGGCATGGAAATTTGCAGAAAATATATTTCTAGAAAGAAATTGGGAAAAAGATAAACAAATAATTGGTACTCAAATTGAAGAACTTGCAAATCATCCAGACATTATATGGGTAATATTTTCTACCTTTTGAAGTTAAGCTTATGTATTATCAAATACTCTTCAAATTTTTATATAACCATATGGATTGTTTGTGCAGTTACTCTTGAATGCTGAAGGAACACGCTTCACAGAAAATAAATCAGAAGCAAGTCAGAAGTTTGCTAAAGCGAAAGGTCTTCCAATATTAAAGTACCATTTAACTCCACGGACAAAAGGTTTCACAGCAAGTGTAACGCATATGCGAGGTAAAATTCCTGCAATTTATAATGTACAAGTAAATTTTAAACCCGATGATCCAGTAAAGCCAACAATTACAAATTTATTACTGGGCAAACGAGTTGTTGCTTATTTGTACATGCAAAGAATTCCTCTGGAAAATGTGCCAGAAACTGATGAAGGTGCTGCTGAATGGCTTTACAAACTCTACCAAGAGAAGGTATAATGTTGCATTATCTTCTTCGTTAGCTGATTTTAATATGTATAATATATAAATTTAAAATAATATTTGTTCTCTCCTTTCTTCCAGGATCGTATGGTAGAAAGTTTCATGAAAACTGGTGATTTCTTTACCACAAGTGGTGTTCCCAGGACAGATTGTTTTGAAATGAAAAGGAGACCTTACACTATTATACATACAATTTTCTGGGCAGCTGTAGTTTTAGTACCAATGCTTTATTATTTAGTTAATCTATTTTTGTCTGGTTCAACGGTTTACTTTTCTATTGGTGTGGGTATCATTTTCTTGTGTGAGTATCTTAGAAATACACAGCTATATTTTCTGTTTAACGCTTCACAATGCTATTCCTTGTAACGAAATATTTACTTTTCTCTTAATTTCAGTTTATCTACTTATGCACAAAACGATAGGAATGTCCGAAATAAGTAAAAGCTCGTCTTACGGTGCTGATGATAAAAAATCGAAGTAAGGTGAAGGGAAGAGAAAGTAACGAAAGGAATACATCGTGAAAAAAGTTGATACGTTTCTAGGGGCCATTTCCAAAAAGTATTATTCAATTCTATTTTTGCGTATTGTATTCCATGTGATTTTCTCGGTACAAATCACTTCACGCGTAATGTTTTTAATGACCTGTAAAAGTATTTAAGTTTTATCATTGTTGATTATACCCTTTCATTTTGTTAAATTTATACAATATTCATTGTATCGCTGATACATCTTATAGTTCTATTCTTTATATTGGATGATATTTTCTGTTTAAAAAGGTTAATTTTGGAATCTTTAGAAGTTCTATATGTGTGTCACATTAATTATTAAAATGCTGACCCAATTATTTCTACATTTTTATCATTTCTTTTGATATTTCGGTAATTTTTATTTTGAATAATTTTATAGAATCTTTTGTTTGTGGTATTATATTTTTAATAGATTTTACAAAATTTACGAATTACCAAATTACGATTTCCGAAAGGTAAAGATTTCACAAAAATACACGGGGGAGAAAATAAAAGTCTAACTCGAAGCGTAATTAAAATAGTCACGAAGAATATGGTCTGAAATTCACGAGCGTTTGATACACAGTATACTCTTGTTATTTGAACGCATTCGATGTTTCTTAATTATATACTATTAGCACATTTTCCGCTGTGTAATAATGGCTCAACACGTTACACATAATCAATCGCGTTGAAAATTAAAGCGCATACGATTGAAAGGTGCAAGTCACTTTTTATTACGTAATATCGTGGACAGCATGTAGTCTTTTACAGACTGCTTAGTAACGTTTCAATCATGTTGCTAAAGTAATCGTTAAATGCATAAAAAGTGTTTCCCATGCAAAACCCATGTAAGTAAGCATAACATTTCATATCAGGACGCATTAATTTTTTTAATACTGTGTAAAAACTACTCGTGCTCTTCAGGCCTACGAATAATTTAAATTTTATTGATTTTACTTGTCTTATCTATTTCAAGATTATTTTTATTTTACAAAAACAACATTCTTATTTAAAGTGTAAACAATTCATTATTTAAACAAGAACGACACAAGTTCATTAAGGTATGTATGTTATCTTAAATGTTTAATTGAACTATTTTTGTAATCTGTTGTATGTTATGAGTGTGAATGTACTGCTTATACAGAAATATATATATGTAATATATTACATCCTATGTAACATCCATGTTTATATGGATCCTTTGTACATCTATGTTTATATGTACCAACAGAACTGTTTTTTTTTGTTACTATTGTACTCGAATTTACATTCAAAATGTCTGTACCGTTTATTTTTATTTTTCTTGTATAGCTGTTGTTATTGTTTAATAAATAATAATTTAACCCCAGTGTCTTCTTCCCTGTATATTTAATAACAATAATAATATAGTATCTGTTGTATTATACATATTCAACTGAAATAGATAAACAATAAGTGATTCGTTAATTTTTCAACGTCCGTGTGTTACTTTCGTGATGTCTTTCTGTATATCCGTCAACAGGTCTAGCAACATATTCAACTGTTCTCAATTTGCCTGTTGCGTCATAATAGCCATATTGTCCTTTTACAGTACCATCGGGGTGTTTTTCCTCTAACCTAAATTGTCTACTCCTTCTGAAAGTAGTTTATTACATATTTTCTATTAAACTATATAAATATTTATTGGTGTCGCGTATTAGTAAAAGTTTATAGTGATTTTTAAATTTACCCGCGCCCAGTGTCAAATCCAAAAATATAAGTTTGAGGCCCTCCGTGACCTTCAATTTGAAATTGCACCCTATCTGACTTTTTAAATGAATCCCAGGGTTTCGTAAATTTCTCATTTTCATCCTCCAGATCCTTATCATTCGTTTTATCTCTTTCCGGTCCATACGAGGCCATTGCATTAAGTTTTTTAAGGTCCAATTTGGACCTTGAAGGTTTTTTAGTATTCAACGGTAATTCATCGTTCTCGAGAAATCGATGATTTTTAGGTCTCGAATCATTGATTGTCCACACAAGGGCGACAACGTTCATTGAAATCTAAATGAAATAAACGAAAATTTAACTATGTAAAATTTTGTATTAATCATTTGATTTACAATGCAATGATTTTTTAAAGTAAATTTATGGGTCAATGCATAATTCCCGAGAATTCAGTTGCTGTGTACATTTTAAATCGCAAATTCTATTGTATTTCGATCAGTCTCGCTTTCACGCGTTCTTACGGTTCTCATTGTTGTTTTCCTGTTTTTTTTCTTTTTTTTTTTAAATTACGGTGATTGTAAAACATTTAATTCAAATTAACAATTTTAAAATAGAATTTCGGTTGTATTTCAGATTTCTTTCTTGCAACGTTGTATTTATCATGCAACATAATTTACTAACATAATTTATTAAATACAAACATAATTTATGACAGACACAATTTATGGCTGTAACGTTTGTTACACTTAAAAATCAATTTAACAAAATTGACAATAATATTACTTATACACTGTTATAACTGTCATTCCATTTGTTACACACATATATTGACACTACAAATTTATTTCAATAACATTCGAAATTATTAAGTAAACTTACTATCACTCAATCTCATTGATTAATATTTCGAGAAAAATCTCTGTACTTACAATAAGAAATATGTGACGCATCCTGCACCGATGTACGTAGAAAGCCGAAGAAGATAAAGGAGACTGACAAATCTCCTCAAATCTATCGTACACGAATTACTGTTGTATTTTTCCTTCATCCTATCTCGAATCTCGATCTACTTTCTTTCATACAATCCTCTCTCTTTGCAATTTCCCTTAGCTTTCTCCTGTTTTTTGTTGTTGTTGTAATAGATTAACGTTACTTATATGTATAGACTATCGAAGTACTAGAGACGACGGTGTTACACGTGCCGTTGGTCCTTTCTACAAGTAGTAACAACTTTGAGGAGAATGGGTAAGCTACCTGTGTACAGCAGGAAATACAATATATTTATATAATAGTAGTATAATTATTAGTAGGACTATTGATTTGAAAAGTAATTAATATTTTATACTACAGATTCCATCATCGAAAACTCCGAACTATCCTTTTTCCTGTTTCGAACAAAACGGATTCCAGCGGAGACAATGCTCAATTTTATGTTCTATTCAGTCAAGATTACACAATCCGTGACACGCAACGAGCCGCACAATTGAAATAATCGTAACCGGATGCATCGTGCCACCAAAATGTCGCAAACGTCCAGTGAACTCAAATTCTTTTCATTTTTTACCGTGACAGATAATTAATGTCAAAATGTTTTTCCTGTTCGTTTTGCTTATATAGAGTACCTGCCGCAGATTGGTTTTCATTGATCGTGTATCGGTTGGTCGAACAGTAGAAAAAGAGTTATTTACCATGAAACATTTCGTGCGGCTCGCTTTGTACTGCGCGGTTCTGTTCTGTGCTAACATGGGAACAGTAAGTTTATTTAACTCTTAATAGTGCTACGCAACTTAATTTTAATTTATTTGAAACTCTTTTTCATTAATGGAAAAACACAGCAAAGAACTACCGTCTTTTTTCTTCTCTTTTGTAGTGTTTAAAATGCCGAACGAGAAGTCAAGAAGTAGATATGCAGTTTCAGAAGGTGTTTAAAACCTGTCTGAAACAGCACGGTGGTGCAAGTACAGATACCGACGATTCTATGTCTTCGGATGACGAAAATTCTGATAGCCAGAGCTCGGAAAGCTTTTATGATAAACATATTTTTTATAGCAATAACGATCGGTCATTTTATAATGAGTCTACGAACAATCAAAGAAACAGGTATATGATCTACTGATTAACAGTAAATAGTAATTCAAATTCCCATCAGTCATTCCTTTATAAGCGCAAAACTATAGTATACGTAAGTAATAGTGTACGCAATAACAAATGAAAAATTATAGAAATTATCAAGACATAAAAAATAATCATAACAGTAATCGCGGAGGCTCCTGGAATTCGCGGGACATTCGAAACAGGAAGGATGAATTTAATAATGGAGATTCGCGTTATGACAATAACACAGATCATGAAAAAGCAGTCAGTATTCAATTGAAAAATATAGAATAAATAAGCTTTATTTAGTAATAATAATAATAATAATAATAATAATTTATTTACATTTCAGTGCGTTGTACAGTGTTTCTTCAATGAATTGAACGTTGTAAGTATAAATCAAGATAAAATAAAATACACAATCGGTTAGATATTATTTTGTGTGCAATCAATTAAAAATTTCATTTATCTTTGCTTTAATTTAATATCAAATATATGGTATAAACTGGTAAAAAATAGGTAGATCAGAAGGGTTTTCCGGACAGAGATTCAATAATTCCATTAATGAACCAAGATATTCGAGATCAGGAATTGAAAGACTTCGTTGAAGAATCAATAACTGAATGTTTCCGTTATCTTGAATCAAATAAAAAAGATAAGTGTGAATTCTCCCAGAATCTTTTAAAGTGCTTGTCTGAGAAAGAACAACAAGTAAGTGCTAACTATAGTTCATAGAGTAATTAGAATTTTGATGTCCTTATACTACTTCTAACAAAATGTTTCATTTTTTATTTCAGAATTGTGAAGACTGGAACAATTAAAGGAACGAGAAAATCCATTAAAAGTTTTCTATACATGTATTTTAAAAGACAAAAATAATGTTTGTTAAATAAATATTTCGTTGAATATTGTAGTTAACGATATTTTTTTGAATGTACAAAATAATAGAAAGACTTTGAATATACTTTATCACAATGCTATACAATGCTAATACTTTAAGATTTTTATACTACATAGATTGAATGTAAAATATTACAGCACACTGCAATATAAATATTCTATAATATTTACAAGCAAAATTTGAAAAGTAACTTGATAGCTTTAGAAAAAATATTTGAAACATTACAAATTTATAAACATACAGATTTCTTCGTTCCTAATTATGTAGTAATAATAACTGTTCTTTTTAAAGTTCTATCATTGTAACAGTGCGCACAAGAAAAAGCCACATTTTGAAAATTAGCTTCCTACTTCGTTTTCATTCTAAAATGTTTAGAAATTTCTTCAACTTCTCTTTCATATTTATATCTTATTACATTTCGATGTTGAATCATTACCCGAAAGATTAATTTCAAATTATTACAAAAATTACAATATAATGAAATATTTTTATTCAAATTACGACATAACAATAAAAAGTATTTTCAAATTGCTTTTAAAACTAATACTAAATATTTTATTATCTGTAATGCTATTTAGTTACTCAAATGATATACTGTACAGCGATAAAACTATAGTATTTCAAATTTTTACAGTTGTACATACGTAAGTTGTATTAGAATGTGTAGATTTTATGCAATATATTTTTATGAATGTAAAAGATTACTTTCGTTTCTTTAAATTTTCAAACCGCTTCATTAAATCATCAAAATCAATATCTTCGGCAGTAGATGAATTATTTGGAGGTAAATCAGTCTCTGGTGGGACAGCTGGTAAATCTGGAAGCTGAAAATCATTCATCGGCATTTTCGATCGTGGTTGTGGTTTTGGTTTCTGATCAGACTGTAATAAAAAATTATAAATTAAAGTATAAAAAATTGTTTATAAACACGTCTTTTCGAGATAAATAAAATAATTATGAATTAAACCAAATTGACCATAATACTGCTAAGTTTCATAAATCAGGTATACTATTATCTAACCTGTTTATTTAAATCTGGTGGAAATGGGTATGGTGGAGGTAAGTCATCTTCCTAAATGAATAAATATTGTACTGTTAGTTAATGTTACATAGAGAAATCAAATTTACAAATGAGTTATCTTTGAAATATTTATAGAAATGATGTCATGATGACTCACATTTTCATTAACATTAGAATTATCCAAAGGGATGTTGTATAAAACATTGGGAACATTTTGAGCTTTACTTTCTGGAGACCCTGAAGGACCAACAAATCCAATTGCCCCTTTTTCGGAATTCTAAGAAAATAAATTAATAGCAAAATAAATTAATACTTCAACCAAATTTTTATGCAAGCGAATACCACTTACTATGAGGTTTGCTGTAGGATCTGGTAACAGTGGAATTTGTGGAAATCCAATAAATCCAATTGGTTGTGATGTACTACCTCCAGAAGCAGTATCTAAATTATTCCTTGCTTCTCCATTACCTGTGCCAATATCTATCAATAGTGTATCTTGTCCTTCTGCCATCACCTATAACATTCAAATTTACACATTTACATTTACATACTATATACAACTGCAGTGGGACTCCATTTATCCAAACTCCTATTATGTAAAATGACTGATTGGTATATATATATATATTACGTATCTGAACTTCTAAAATTTGTATACAAAATACGTAAGTAACATTGGTAGCATCAATTCATATTATATGAACAAAGAAATGGTAATGGAGGGAAAAGTTATTGGACTTCTATTACCAGAAGGATCCAATTATTGGAGCCATGTTGTTCCTTGAACGATTCAAATAAGTGGAGTTCCATTGTATTAATATTTTCCTTCTTGATTTATACCTGTGGATCCGGTTCATATGGAACAGAATAATTCTTTGCAATCTCTACAAGATACTTTTCAACAAGAAGTTTGGGTGGTGATTGTACACTCATTTTCAGCTTCAACTTTTCAGAAATACTGTGCACAATTTCTTCCCTACAAGCATCTGTATATTCTTTACCATACTTCGCTGACAGAAGCTCAGCAATCACTTTCATTTCTTGAACATCAGTTTGAATTCTAGGAGCAGCCCAAATTATGGTAGAAACAGCTTCGGCTAAACCTTCATCTAAGTCTCTTTAACAATGAAAAGTGTACATGTAATTTTACATGCATCAAATCATAAAATAGTAATTATTCAAGGAATTCTTACTTCATTTGCATAATGAGTCCAAAACGTGCTAATAAGAGATCACAATACATTTCAAGCAACTCAAGGGCCTCAACCATGTAATCTTCTCTAATTATGTGTTCCACGCGAATTTTAGCTCTTTCAATTTTTCCTGTTGCAATGTAGTCAGCAATTTCTTTACGTGCTTTTTGAGCGAGCTCGGTTTTCTTCTTCTCGAGTAATTGCATCCGATAAATTGCTAGACGCAAATGCGTCTTTAATGTTTTGTATCGTTTTCCTTTTGAGAACATTTTCGTTCTGTCTTTTGTATCACAAGTATAAACAATTAATGAAGGAATTACTGTGACTAAAATAATAACCTATTATACTCTTATGACGAAAGTTAACACGTATTATTTAGGGCAGAGTCTAAACATGCACACTCTCTGGGAAAAAGGTATATTAGTGTTGAGTGTTGAGCTTATAAAACGAACCATTCGAAACGTCACGTTATCATTTATCATCTGATTCACGGTGTAACAGGATGGCATTCTCTTTGTTAAACGTCATTGGTTTTCCAGCGCCATCTGTGCTACAGAATGGAAGATTCTAAAATCGTATCGAGCAGAACGATCAAACTTACTCTAGTACATACTAAATGCGGGAAATAATTGCGTGAATAATAGTACAATTACCTCTTTTATAAGTTTTAAAAAATTTTATTAAGAAATGTACATATAACAATGCTAATTCTATTGTTTTAACAAATAACACACAGATACGTGTTTTTAAATAACAAATATTAAAACTTTCTTTCTGTATTTTTTTACTTTTCACTTGCTTAAACTTCTATCAAAAGAAGATAGAATTCACACATTTTATAACAAGTACTTATATGTATTTTAATCAAATTCGATTAATTATGTTTGTATTAAATATATGTAGTCATGTATTAAATTTACAATCTCTTATAAACATAATGATGCGTCACTTTTATTGTAATAGTTTAAAAATAATTTTTATTCCAAAAATTTGAAAAGTAACATACATAAAAAATATTATTAAATTTAATTTCTTTATTGAAAACGTTGTAGTGGAATTTTTGCATATTGCATTTTTGGAATATTTGCATAGGTAACAAGAGAAATATTTAGTTTCATGAATAAGTTTTATATTGACAATTAAACAAACATATACATTAACTGAATATATATATATATTTACCATATTGTGCATGCACATTATTTATTATAACTAGGCGTGTTTAATTAAGATTGAAAAATTTTAAGCATTAATTATGAACTATTTTTAATTGTTTGAAGAGGCTTTTGTTTAAAAATAGTTGTTACAAAATGTAAGAAACATATATATTTGGTTTTGAAAGTGACCAAATATATATTAAAAAACATTTTGTTGTTTTCTTTATTGATTATATTATTAGTTGTAGCGATTTCTTATATTTAATTTATTTGTATATCTTTGCAATTAATAGTTTTTGTTCATATATTACTATTCCCGAAGCCTTGCTAATCGCTGTGTAAGTTCATCTTGTTCCTGACTGACTGTAGAGGAACCTATACTATCGAACTGCCCACTTGGCAATTCCATATTCAGTTCCAAACTGTAAAAAGATGTAGAATGTTATCTAGTAATTATAAATGAATGAATTATACCAGAAAATATATTTACCCAGCTTCATCTGCAACTTGTTGTAATAATGAGTCAACATCATTTTGTGGTACATTAGTAGTTGTAGTTTGAGACATTGCATTTTCCATGTATGAACTTTGAACATCTAGATCTTCGAATTGACTTTCAAACTTATCCATTAAACCTAAAATTAATTCAATAATGTAATAACTGTAACTTCAGTTTTTATGTGAATAATGCTTCTACAGTTACCTGAAATCTTTTCCAAATTCATTGACTTCATTGCAGCATCCATTGCTTTAACTACTCCAGCCATCGACTGAGTAACTTTACGTGTAGTCAAAGCAGTTTGTACTCTACTAGCCACTGCATCAACTCTTGCACTCATACGTAGATAATTTAACGATTGATTGTGCTGGCGAATTGCATTTTCTGCATGAATACGGGCACCTTCCATATTGTTCTTTTGAATGGCCTTTTTTATTTTAGCTTTTTCTGCTTTTTCTTCCTTTTCACATTTCTTTGAATTCCTTTCTAGTTGTTTTACAGCGAACTTAAGATTAAATAAATTTTCTATACAATAATTTAGGAATATATTTTACCACTGTATTTATATCTCTTAAATAAGTGTTCTTTCTAATGATTTTGATTTTTTTTTTTCTTGCTTATACTGCCTTACACAATTATAATCATCCAACGGAGTCTTATTTAACAGAGCATTTCTAACAAGTCTCCATAAATCCAACATAACCTTATTTATAAATAAAAACAATCATAACTTTTTGCGATAATTTGAAAAACAATTAATCAACGTTTCGAAAAAATTGTTTATTATTGAACGAAAAATAATGTTCGAATTCTTTTTAGAAACGTAAATTTTAATTACAAAACATTCAGACTATTTTAAACAAGTAATTTATGATTGTTAGGTTGACACCCCAAATGAGATTTTACTCGACAGAGTTTTGTTATTGTAAAAATGCAGACATAAATTAATAATTTCAAATTAAGTTTACACTTACATATGTAACTCAAGATAAGTGTTACAAAAAAGGATACTTTCCATCTGAGAGACAGACATGACTGATTGTTCGGCCCCCGTTGTGACAAGCTTAACTTAATTAACTGTTTAAGTAGTGAAACGGTCTTTTTCGTAATACAATTATATTTAAGTTCAATACTTATGTTATTCTTTGACTCGAGCTGAGTTGTCACTCTATCTTTAGATAAACTGTCATGTCAATCATTGACATTAATGCACAGATGGAATTGAAGCAGCTACAATACAATCGAATGCTATCAATTAATAGATTGTTTTCAATACACTATTAAGTAGTCGGTATTATTATTAATCTTATACTAGACAAGTGTAAATGGTAAATGATTCATACGCTGAAAAATAAAAATTACCAGTTACTACATAAACTACTATATCGACCGAGAACATTTTAAGTAACGTCACTATAGATGCAACATCAGTTGAATGTTTAGTGACATTTATTCGTAATTGATAAATTTTTATTCTTAAATTTGTGCATCGGTTGAAAAAGAATAACCCCGACGTAAAAATCATAATTAAAAATGAACACGCAAACGTATTTTCAAGCAGCTACTAGAGCTAAAACCGAGCCGAGAAAGAAAATTTGGGGGAAATCTTGCTTTGCAGATAGCATTGATTTTCTGCAGATTCAATTTACCTCTCAATTCTGGAAAAAGTTCTCAACTTCCTTTTAAAATTCGACGCGCATTATATGTTCATCATCGAATCAGCATAACTCGAGCGTTAGCAATCTCTTACTCATCTCTGTACACAACTATGAAAACCAATGATATAGTGAAGAAAACTCACTGAATAATTGAGAAAACCTTTGGCCGGATGGCGAAAGTAAAAATTTTCAACGATAGTTAAATTGAAATATCATACTGAGATCAGCTAGGCTGAGGTCATATATCATGTTCAGTTATGTAAATCAGTGAAGTAACTATACTTTGTGTAACACTGCCTCTAAATAGTGTCTCAAGGTTCCACAACCGAAGGACAGGTACTGGAACATTCAGATAAAAGTTTCACATCTGTAATAATACTCTGTGGTAGAATCAGGTGGAATGGGAGACGTGTTCACAGTATATAAAAGAGCGATGCTACTGCGAATCGGCTTCTGAACTGGGGCTGATTTATTCGTTGGATTATTCCTATTGTTTCTGTAATTAGACAATACGAATCATCCTCGCGATGGCCCTCAGTCAGATAAGCGTGGTGAGTAATAAATATGAGCAAAACCAACAATCAATTAAATGAACAGTTACTTATGATCATTTTAATGACTGCAATGACGATTTTTATCGTTTAATTTTGTTATATCACCTTTGTCACTGTAATCCTCATCTTTGATCCCGTTGTTGCAATGAAAATTATAGTTGCATACGAAATCATAATGAATTCCGATACTGTTCGTACAAATTTAATAATTATTATAATTTGTAAATTTTTAGATATTAATATATAATAATTAGGTACTTAAACGTTGTAAAAATCATCTATCAATTTTTCATAATTTTTTCTTATTAATTTTTAAAGTCTGAAGCTTTTTTAAATAATTTTAATAAGTGAGGTTATGTTAAGGTTGGCTAATGCTTCTAAATTTTACTGATTTTAAGGATTTCTTTATACCATTAGATAATTACTGTACAAAATGTAGATTATTGTAAAGAAAATTTCAATATTCTTATTTGTCATATAACATAAAAAATAATGACATTTTGAACTAGTTATAATATTCTAATTCTTTTAATTATGTAAAATCTAATCAAAATTAAGTATAAAACTAGTACATTAAAGTAATTCTCCCAATACTTATTAAAAAACTCAAATGTAATGCTATTATTCAGCCACAACCATATGTTATTGTTACAGCTAAAACTATACAATCATGTGATAGAAGACGTTATATCGGGTGTAAGGGAATCATTTATAGACGAAGGTGTAGATGAACAAGTACTATTAGAGCTCAAACAAATATGGGAAACAAAATTAATGTCTAGCAAAGCTGTTGAAGTCAATCCAGATCCACCAGAACCTCAGGCCCCACAAATAAATACGCACAAACCTTTGCCTGTCAATAAAGGTATGGAATCAAATTCCAAAAATAAGAAATTTACTAAGAATATTTGACCTAACGTTTACATATATCATATTTGATTTTAGCAGTAAATGTAGGAAATCATTTTGTACAACAAACAGGAGGAAATGCAATTGCGCAACCATCATCTCAGCAGCAACAACAAGAACAGCAGCAGGCACAGCAACCACAACAGCAAACACAAACCCAAACACATTCAACTACAACTGTCATGCAACAACACACCAGTACACCAGTCCAACAATTGGTAACGTCTACATCTGCAGTAATGGATCGGCAAGTTCCTATCCAGATCACTTTACCTCCACAAACTGGTGTGCCAGATGCCCCACAAAGAATATTGACTATACATGTTCCTGCATCAGCAATTCAAGGTATACTGAAATCAATTTTGTATGATGTTTTAACTATTTCACTTATGAATATGTAAATAATGGAATTGTATTTATTCTTAGGTAACCAGCTGCATACAATTCTGACAGGTCCAGTTATCTCAGCTGCAATGGGATTACCAGCAAATTTAGCTTCCACACTGCTCCAACAGCATGTAAATTCCACCCTTCAAGGACAAGCAACATTGCCGCCTCTCCAAGTAAATCAGCCACTTCAGGTTGTTACTCAGAGTACAAATAATGTCTCTCAACGGCCTGTACAAAATCAGGTGATTAATAGGAATATTACTTTAAAATAAAGAAGAATATTGTATTTTTTTTTGGTCATACAATAAATTAAAATGGATTTCGTATTATTACTATTGTGCATATTAGAACAATATAGCACAATTAGATGGACCACTTGGAGATTCCTCAGACGATGATGAAGAGGAGGAAGAAGAGGATAATGAAGATGAAGAAGAAGATCTTGAAGACAAAGAAGAAGAGGAAAATGATGAAGCTGCAGCAAGAGAAGAGGTATTTGAAAATCACAAATAATATTGAAATAATTAATTCTAACCATTTAACCATTAACTAATTAACCTAACCATATCGCAATTGATAAAGAAGACTGATATATATTGTTTTATAACAATTACTAATCAGTTACATCTTGTATTTGATACAGTTAATGTTAAGAAATTTACATACCAACAGTTGCTGGAATAAAGACCAGCGAGAAGGCATGAGATAAAAAGGAAACTATTTGAAAACAATATAACAGTATTTGCAAATTATTTTAATATTTTTACTGTTAATTTTTAGAAAACCAAACCAGTTTTTTACAGTATTGTATCTCATTGTTTTAGGAGCCTTTAAATTCGGAAGATGACGTCACAGATGATGATCCGGCAGATCTTTTTGATACTGATAATGTAGTTGTTTGTCAATATGACAAGGTATTTGTAACATAAAATTGCAATATGAACTAGTAAAACTAGCCAGATGATCATTAAATAAACTTTCAGATAACTAGGAGTAGAAACAAATGGAAATTCTACCTCAAAGACGGCATAATGAACCTCAATGGTAAAGATTACGTTTTTCAGAAAATGAACGGAGATGCAGAATGGTAAAAACTACTACATGAAACTATGGAAATTGACTTTGATGATGTGTTCATGTGAAGTTGATATAAAAGTTTTTCACTAGATTTCTGCTTCGACAAAAATTTCTTTCAACTTAGAAGCAACTTTTAAAGAACAAGCAGAAAGTTTACTATTGTTTGAAAATTAATTCTGATAGGCTCGAATAGAGTTCTTTTTGAGAGAGACATGCATTGAAACCTTCATTACTCGTATTAATAAAACCTTTTTTTGTTTCTATTTATGAAAATAAGATTTTATATTTCTGTTAAACTGTAGTTTATAGTACAATTAGATCAGAGAAATTAAACTATATATTTTTTTTAATGGGTCACAACTCTTCTTCCACAAATTTCAGAACATATTATCGAGTAATTAGGGTTTCATTGTATAATTAAGAGCTCAACAATGAAGCAAATATCCTAAATTATATTTTGAGGGGTCCCATTAGTGGGAATTTTTTCACGTGAGTTTAATGTGTAAATAGATTCTAAGGGATTGCAATCTACCACAAGTATGTGATGCTCTTGAAAATAAATGTGTCTTATACTGTTAAAGATTTCAATACAAAATATTTCCTATAAGATTATACATTTGTAATGTATAATTATTTTTCCTTTTTTTGATCCTCGTTCAAAAGCGTGGTATTCTTGATTTATTATGTATTTTTTCTTGTTTTATTTAGTTTAAAAACTTAATACAGAAGATTAATCACGATTGTTGATATTGAAACTTTTATTTTAAAGGATAGAAATTAATTAAATTATCATCCCTTTGTGTAAATATTTTTATTTAGTCAAAGTAATAAATAAGCCAATAATTGAATGTAAAACGTTCTTTGAATGACATATTTGTATATTTATAACATGCAAAGAACTAACGCAAGAAATAAATATAATTATTTTGAAATATTTACTAGATTTATACATATTGATAATATAAAAATTTATATGTACTGATATTGTATGTTTTGTTTTTATAAATAACTTTAAAAAATCACTATTGTAACGTTCTATAAACTTTAATTACTGTTAAATATAAAGTTTCTGAACTTTATACTTTAATAGAAAAATGTAATTTATAGTATTGTTATTTTTCCTGTTTTCAAGCGAAAACTTATAAAAATGCAGCGCGTATGAATCAGGGTTTCAAATAACATACTATGAAAATTAAAAAAGTGGATGTTTTATTTTTTACATATATTTACAGACCTGTCTTCTATTTCACTAAGAATTCGTGGAACTTCTAGAAGCAATTGTTCTTTATTAATTTTAAAATTGTAATCTACCCAAATATCTCGGAGTTCTTTAAGAACTATACCCATTACTTTTCCCCCTTTTACTTCCTTGATCATATCGTTTCCAGTAACTGGAAATCTAAAATAAAATATAGATTTTCATATGCAACATTAAAATAGTACTTATCATAATATTTGTCATGCTTGTTAAATAGTTATGCTACCTGGGAAGTATAAATTGTTCAAATTCTGCAGCTTTATCAAAAAGTTGTTTACATTTCAACAATTCACAAATAAAAGCCTTGCCATAATGTTTGTTTCCTTTCCAATGTACAAGAATTCTTTTATAATAATTCAGGTCTTGTGAATGTATGGGTTCATTCATGTTACGGAGTAAAAAAAATCCTAAATCTCTTTCAAATGCACAAAATTTTAATCTGTTATGAAGATTTACCATTTCATCATTGCTTTTCAACATCAGAACAAGATAGGTGACTGTATTTAAAGAAACATCGTTTTTCTTACATGCATCATAGATAGTTTCAAACATTTCTGTGTCTACATTTTCTGGTAATCCAACATATCTGTGAAAACAATGTATTATTTATTATTCATAATATTATAGCAATCAATCTCATTATAAATGAAAACAGTACTTACTTCGTAATACCACATTCCAACATTTTTAATGTCAATTCTTTTGCATAATTTCCACAAAGAATTTTCGACCATTCGCTCCAAATTCTTTCACCTGATATTCTTTCAAGACCTTGTACATTTGCTTTTATTGCTGTTATTGCTGCTTCATTATAGGCATTTGGTTGTTCTGCAATTCTTCCATAAAACCGAAAATACCTGTATATAGAATACTGGGTATGTAGAATAATGAAATTATTATTATATAATTTATTCTAGATACAAATAAGATTTTAAAGTGTATTATGATTAAAGAATTATATTTTATATTTACTTAATATAACAACTAAGAAATACCTAAATATTCTGAGGTAATCTTCTTTAATTCTAACTGCTGGATCTCCCACAAACACTATTTGTCTTTTTTGTAAATCATCAAAACCAAAGAAGTAATCATACAGATTTCCCTCAAAATCAAGAAATATAGAATTTACTGTAAAATCTCTACGAAGAGAATCAAGTCTCCAGTCTTCTGTAAACATAACTTCAGAATGTCTACCATCTGTATTTACATCAACTCTTAGTGTAGTTACTTCATAATTTTCCTTGTCATTGATTCTTACAGTGACAGTACCTATAAAATTGTATTAACGTATAAATTACAAGTTTTTAAAATTTTTTAATTTAACTCTTATAATCATTATTACTGTATTCCATTTACCATGTTTTTCTCCTGCACTATTAATCATTCTAATCTTTTCTTCATTAAACATATTTTTCATTTGATCTGGAGTTGCATTTGTTGCAAAATCCAGATCTCTTGGAACTTTACCCATGAGAATATCTCTAACAGCACCACCAACGAGTCTTATTTCATAATTTCGTTTCTTAAATACTTTTGTTAAAATGTTAAGTTCTGGAGTAGACAGAGAATGAAATATGGGATCATCCAATTTTTTAAACAATGGATTACTACGGTGGGGTGGCATTTTCTCAGTTTTCATTTTGAGTTCCATCCAATTGTCGTACATTTTCTTAAAATTTTAAAACATTAATGATAACATAAATGATATTCAATGTAATAATAACTATAACCAAAATAAAAACATACTCGTGAGGAAGCAAATGCTAGTAATTATATATTGATATTTATATAAATTCCATTATTCAACAATTAAAGTCTTACTTTTTATAAATATTGAATTGAAAAATAATAATTTCTATTCTATGACAATGAAACTCTAAATTTAACCTCACTAAGTCAGATTATATGTGATAGAAAATAAAATATACCTGCCTTCGAAAAACAACGTGAAACCATACAAGTAATACGAGATGGATTTAGTAACATTTTAAAATTGTTTAACAACAATTTTGACCTTCATAGAGCACTTTTGATCACAATTGTAACAATTATAATTATACCTACATAATGTTGACATTTATGACGATTGATCTTAGTGCAATCTATTATTTCATTACTTCATTTATTTTTTAATAATTAATAGATACAAACAGGGATTATTAATACAAAACTTAATAAGCAGATATTGGGAACTATAAATGATACACAGAATACATATGTCAAGTTCAAGACTAATACTTGCCAGTACAACTACATTCTATTGTATACCTATTGCATATGCTATACGATTTTATATACTAGTGTATACTTACGTTACATTATTATATTTTCCTAAATCTAAATTTATTGTAAATATTTCTACATTTATTTTATATGTATGTTAAATACATATTTATTACTATTATATTGTATGTAGGAATAGTTTTTTAGGTTATGTAATTAGAAAAATCTAAGATTTAATATATTTTTGTATATGTCTTCTAAAGTACACACATTATTCAATAATTATTAGAATGCTTCAACTTTTTCTTTGGCTTCTTATTTGTACATAATGATGCTTTTTCGGCTTTAAATTTTCAACATAAAAGATGATTTACAATAAAATACATAAAAGAAATGTATTTATGTGTATATAAAATAATGCTGAGTCAAAGATGTAAATAAATAGGAAATATATATGTATCTTTATACAATGTATTCAGTTAAATAAATTTAGAATAAATATATATCTATTATGAAAAATTTGTCATTTTATCATTACACAAAAATCTATAATATTTTACATTATTTTGTACATTTTATATTTATTTGTATTTCGAAAAATAATTAGGTATACATATAAAAGAAAGTTCCAGTTGGGAAAAGACATTTATTATGATTATAATAATTCATCTACAATTGTTCGATAATATTAAATTCTTTATTTCTCCCTTCATTATGTATATGTACATCATTATTTAGTACAAAAGATATCACACGCACTCGCAAGCTCACTCATAATTAACCGCACCTAATGACATAATTTAGTTCATAGTCATTCAAATTTTTAATCTCAACTGTTAAGTGTCTTCATTTTTCAATTATCGTATCTAAATGATGACTTGAAAGGGTACAAAGTATTACAAAAATTCAATGATCTAAGAACATTGTGTTCGATTCTTAAATATTTATTATATATAGTTTGAGACGGCAATCATTACTTTTTTTATTTTTACTGTTTATAATCGCTTATTCGTTATTGAAATGTGCATTAATATCGTCAGTGAGTACTTCTTGGAGCTCTTGTAGAGTTATCGTGGATATTCAAAAGATGACATGTCATGTAAGCGCCATCTACACAATTTTGTACAGAAGAGGAATTACTAAATATACAAGGAATTTAGAAACAACTTAAATACGACATAGTACACAGTATTCTATTATACAAAAAAATTAAAAGTGTAACTATTCCTCTTTGTCATGGAATCATAAGATTCGCATGATTATAATCGTAAAAATGTTGGATCAATATAAGATCATGACTTATCAAACTTATACACACAGCATACTCCAAATTCTTGAAAAACTTAATCATAAAAATATTCAGTAGGTATAACTCAATTAAAAAGGAATAATTACAAACAATTTCTAGTCTATCTTTACTATGATATAGTATATAAGTTTTCATTTGACAATTACATAATTTATAATGTATTACATTGTGGTTGTGTAATTTAAATTGTTATGAAATATAAAAACAAAAAGTTTTGAATAAGGTAAAAGATTGTTTTTCCAATTTTCTTGTTTATGAATCTAAATAAATATAATTTCATGCCTTGCTTTTAACTGCTTGATTCTAACTATTGTAATTATCAACTTTTTGAATACTAAGTTTGAACTTACATATAATTGCAGAGAAAACATAAAATTGATAATATTTAAAAATTGTCTTTGCATCTTTTCCCATTATAAATAATAACAATGAGAATAAATATAAGAAATAAAAATGATAACAGTGTGATTGAAGTAGTTGTAAAGTTAATTAGCAGACTGAATTAAGCAAACAATACTCATTAAAATGACATACTATCCTCGACCACTCACTAATTTATTCTGAGAGAATTAGTGACATTTTAATTATATCAGAAAGTTAAATTAGATGATAACAGGTAGAGCTCCAAAAAATAATCACATTGATAATTTATTGTTAAATTCTTTTTGAAATCATTTTTTTTAATGAGAATTTCAAAAAGTAAATAATTCATAAGTATTTCATTTCAGTTATTTTAGTACATTCTTAAAAAAGTAAATTACAAATACAATATAAGTACAATTGGATTGAATGGATGTTATTAATTACAATTAAAAATTGCTTACGCTGCTGATATTTACTTTAACTGATTTTAACATAAAGATATAGGAATTTTTATATTTTTCTTTTTTGTGATCTATAGTTGAAAAGAATCGAACATTGTCGGATCAACGTCTGGAGAATACAGTTTAATCTGATTCATTACAGACAATCAGATTTGATGTAGCTTGAGCAGTACCTACTCTCTTGAATTTCTTATTTTACAATTCCATGAGACAAGATCTGCTATCACTTATGACTAATTTTCATTCATTCTATCTCTCTCATTCTCATACACATTTTATGGCTATACAAAATCAGAGTTGGACTACCTTTATTCGAATAACAATGAATGACAAATAGTGTCTAAAGCAATTTTCATTTTATTCAAGACATATATTTTCATTTATGTTAATTCAATATATGCATGGTTGTCAATTGCACGTTTCGTTCCAATTAGAAATCTTTAAAAATCTAAACGATAATAATTACTTAAATATTTATATATTTATTCTTGATGATGCTGTTAATAATATTATTTCAATATTAGTAACTTCGTATCATATTAAGTGTCCTGAAGTTTCTACTATGAAATCTTTTATGTAACTTATTCAATTTCACAATTAAACTTTTTTGCTACTTGCTACTTAACAGTAGAATTAGATTACATATTTGGAATTTAATCCTGAACATTACTTTCACAAAATTTATTTTTTATCATCGAGTTAGTTTCTTTTGTACTTTAATCTTAATTCAATTTTCTAAAAAAAAAGAAAAAAAAAATTGTTTACATTGCACGTTTATTCGAACGATTATGTAATTAAACAGATCTGTAAATAATCTTATAAGTACACCAAAAATTACCATAAGTAAAATTGATTCGTTTAAATTATTTATATGTGTATCTTAACAATGCATACAATGGAAGTAAGAATAATACAGTGATAATAATAATAGCAGTGATACTGATAAGAATAATAATTTATTCGAATAACGTCCAACTCTGTAGAAAGAGTGAAATTACAATATGTACGTTAGAAACGTGGCATTTAAGCATTTTTACATGTGCATTAAGAATACGAAAATGACAGTCTCTGCGGAAAAGCCAGGGGTGCCAATTCTTGGCACAGAAATTCTATTATAAATAGAAATATCACGATTATTAGCATATATAATTTTTTTTATACTGAATAAAAAGAAGCGCTAATATTTAATCATTTGAATAAATAAGTGTCAAATCATCGAGTACTTGTTAATACAAACAAGAGTAACGTATATCAATACAGTTCATCTATAGCAATCAAAAGTACATTAATACTACTTTCTTATAGTAATCAATTAGTTCCTTTTTTTTAAGGAAAATTTATTCGTATAAGTTTTGACGCTGACATTTTTAAACAGTTTAAGCTTTATTAATACCTTTTGTATAACAAATAAACTCAGAAATCGTATGTTCTTTTATACTAAAATACTCATTCAAAAATAAGTGTAGATAATAGTCCATACATAAACTTTTATAAATTTGTAGCTATTAAGTAAAGAACAATAAATAAACTTTTTGATAACTTTAAGTGTTAATTCGAAATACAGATTCACGTCCTTAAATTATGAAGACACGGATGATTGGAAATCCATTATGTTTATTCTTTATTCATTGAAACTTGAGTGATCAATCAAGTATTGCGAAATATTCAAATGTTTAAATGAATATATTTTCAAGGAATTTACAATTTTCCAGTCTCTAAGAAATTGATGTCCTTTAAAAATACAGACAATTAATTAAAAAAAAAAAAATATATTATCAATGGTTCTTCCGTAGAGACAGTTGGATTCCCTGACAAGACAAAGAATATTGTTTATATAAATAATAAATGGTACTCTTACAAGTTAATCGATCGATCGATCAATCAATCAATCAATCAATCGATCGATCAACCAACCAACCAAGCAAGCAAGCAAACAATCGACCAATCAACCAATCGACCAATCAATGAATTAATTACGTATTTACACAGAATACAAGATACATCGCATCATCGAGGGGGAGACTAGCTGTCTCGAAGCTCACTCACCGCTCATCGAGCACGACGATCGTCTGAACTACGAAATTGAAGAGAATTGAACAGACACCTAGCTGACTCATGATCAACTCCATAAAATTTTCCTAAAACAAATGAATTATAATTTTTTAACTTTAAAATCAGATTGTACCGTAGATTTACTTTGAATTTAAAAAAAGTAAATATGAAGAAGCTATCTCTTTTAACTTTGCACATTCTAAATTAAATGTTAATTCATTCTTAATTATTTTATTCACAGAAATTCGTGTCATTTAATTAACATTTATTTAATGCTACACTATGAACAAATTATGTCACGTTATATGAAATTTTTTTTCTATACCATGGCCGTCACGTTAAACGTTGATTAACTTTGTATCAATTAAACTTGCATAGATATTGAATTATTCTATTCTTGAAAATATACAATAGTTTTAGAAAAATTATTATGTAAAAATTACGCCGTACTTACGCAGGTTTAGAGGCCTTTGCAGATGAGCTCTCAGTGGTCTTCTTCTTACTGTTTCTGCAGTTTCTTACATAAGCTTCTATTAAAAGGGCAATCTTTTTCGGATTGATTTCTCCCGACTTGTTATGACATATCTAATAAAACAATAACATTCGTGTAAACATTCAAGTAAGTAAATAAGAAATAAATACAGAATATTTTCATATAAAATTAAGTATTTACTTTGGGTACTGCTTTTCGCATAATATCCTTATACTCTTCCTTTGTAACATGTTTCTTTGTGTAGTGTGGCTTCAACACTAATTTTACTTCTTCTACCACTCGTTCTTGACGATTTAATTTCTTTAGGAACTAAAAAATAATACTAATTAATAATAAAGCAACCGTAACGATTGAGATTTCAAGAAAGAAATTATTTTGTATAGTTCAATCCTAAAGACAATTTTTGAAAGATTTATAATATAGAGTAAGAGGTGTATATATGTAGAAATATTTCGATTGAATCGATAAATGAATTGGCATTGTTTAAATAAAATCTCAGACTCATTATTGTAAAATATTTCGATATTTATGGCATCTTAAATGTGACCAAACTTCTTTAATGTACTATGAACTGTAGTTGCAACAAAAATCAAACCTTATCCTTGACCTGCATCTCGACAGCAGAACTTGGAAGATCATCCAATATCTGAAGCTGATTCTCATCCATGCGTACACCAACCTTTGGATTTGTCGGTTTTTTCTTTTTATCCTTGTCAGGTTTTTTGCTTCTGGCGGGTTTGCTAGCAGTCTTTGTCGCTGGTGCAGCTCCAAAAAGCGCATCGAATGTATCCTTTTTCTCTGCACTTTTCGTTGTCTTCGAGTTGCTATTTTTCGTGGGCTGAGATCCAGCGGTTCCTCCAGTAGTTCCTGCTCCAGCTCCAGGTGAACTATTGAAATTTCCAGGACTCGGTGGATCGAAAATACCGTCACTAAGAGTCGATCCAGGTGAATACGGTGAAGACATATCTACATTATCGGTTGTTTCTGCACCGGCATCGTTTCCATTTTGTCCATTATTCTTTGTTTGTCCAGTCTTTGAATTCCTTGGTTTTCCTGAATTCGTAAAGACTGTTGATGCTTGAGAGCGATCACCAGTGCGTTGTTTCTGTTGATTACTCGGTGAAATTCGATTTGACTGCAATAAGTTACGTTGATTGCTGTTTGCATTCGAAGAATTGAATACTCCGCTTCTTTGTACTGCTGCAGCCACTGTAGCTAGTACAGGATTCATTACACTAAAAGGATTATTCTGATTCTGTACATTCTGTTGACTCTGCTGTCCTTCTAAATTTCCTGTCGAAACTGCAGTATCTTTGTTATTTTCATTTTCAATAACATCGTCTCTTTGTGGAGAAGCTCTTTTGATTGTAACCATAGAAATAATTTTTGGTTTCTCCAATTGTTTCTCTTGGCTCTGCCTTTCTTGTTTTTGCATGTTCTCTTCTTCGTGAATATTTCCATCCACAGAATCATGTTTTCTTGGTGATCTTCTTCTTTCGTCACTTGAATTTGCTTCTTGACTGGCATCAGGCGTGGGAGATCTAGATTTCGTTGGATCGAACGGATCGTAAGCATCTGGACTAGTTGGAGGAGATGTTGGAGGTTCAGGAGGAGTATTTGGTCCAATTTTCAATCTCAATTCTAATTCCTCTTGTGCTCTCATCTCCAATTCCTCTTCAACTCTTTCATCCATTTCTTCCTCTTCTTCTTCATCTAAAAGTGGGTTTAACATTGATGGCCGTAAGTTACTAGTTTGTTTGTTTATTGAGAATTTTATTTGAGGTTCTGGTGGAGTTTTTGGTCCTTGAGAAACAAACTGTTCCCGCTGAGGTGAGTTTTGCGAAGGTTGACACTGATCAGGGGTGATTTGTTGTTCTTGTTTGTCATCATCATCACTAAGAACTATTACATCTCTTGGTGATGGAGTCTGCTCCCTGAATGGTGATTGATCCAAATCAATCACTGCAACTGGTTTTTTGGTGGCTGCTATTTCAGCAGCTTTCGACTTTTTCTTTTTATCTTTTTTAGGTTTTGGTGATTTGGAACGTTTATCTTTTGATTTTTCTTTCTTTGAACGTTTTGGAGGATCAGTTTGAAGAGGTTCTCTGCGACGTCGTTTCAAAGGAGGGATCAAAGGAATTGTTTCTGGAAGTTCTGGGACTCCAGTTTGAATATTCTCATTGTCCTTGTTAAAACACACGCTAACTAAAATATTATCTCCGCTTGCGAAGACTTCTTTCGAAGGTGGCGGAGTTCTATTTCTCTTTCCTTTCCTCTTTTTCTCGTCTTTTCCTTTCTTATTCTCTTTCCTACGATCTTTCTTCTTCTTCTTAATGGCTTCCTTATTTGTTAGAATTACAGTCAAATTTTTTGGTGGAACATTAACATTATCTAGTACTGGAGACCATTCTCTAGAAGCGATTGTTTCTTGCTGCACATGTTGAGGTGTTTTCGATCTGGATCTAGACCAAGATGGTGTCCACTGAGCACTCCAAGAGTCTCTTTCCTCCCTTTCTCTTGAAAAGTCTTGTTCGACAATTTTGTCTACTTGTTCCCAATTTCTTGAACAAGATCTTCCTCTGGACCTTGACCTACTTTGTGCTTTTCTTTTCGGCAACTTTCTCTCTCTAGATTTCGAAGTTTTCCTAGGCGACTTTGACCGAGATGGTCTCTTTCGGTTCTTCGATCGGCTACGAGATTTGTACTTTTTCTTATCCTTACGCTTATCACGAGATCTTGACAAGGACCGCCTTGATCTCGATAAGGACCTTCTCTGCCGAGATCTTGACAAGGACCTTCTAGATCTTGAGATGGATCTTCTGGATCTTCTCCTTGACAGAGATCTTCGTTTGCGTGAAATTGATCTTGACCTCCTTCTTGATACAGATCTTTTTCTGGACGAAGATCTTCTTCTTGAGGTTGACCTTCTTTTTGGAGACTTACGTCTTCCTCTGGAAAGAGATCTTCTCCTAGAAAGAGATTTCGAATAAGATCTACGATCTCTAGACCAAGATCTTTGAATTCTAATTCTGGATCTACTTCTCGATCGCAGCTTTGAATATGATCTAGATCGTTTCGAACTTAGACTTCTGGATCTAGTTCTTTGTCTTGACTTTTCCCTTATGTCCCGTCCATATTCATCCTTTCTAGGTCTTGAAGGTCTTTCTGCAACTATTTTCCTAACATCGTACCTAGGCAATTCTTTTCTTTTCTCTTTTTTCTTCACCACTTCTTTCTTTTTCTTCGGTTTTTCTTTTTCTTTTGACTTTGATCGTTTCTCCTTGTCTCTGTATGATCTTTCTTTTGTACTTTTTGAAAGTTTCTTCCAAGCTACTTGATTCTCGGATGCAATATTTTCTTTATTCTTTTCCGTTTCTTTATTTTTCTCCTTCTTCTCCTTTTTCTTGCGTTTCTTTTCTTCTTCTTTCTCTTTCTCGACCTTTTCACCTTCTTTGCCAGTCTTTTCTTCAACAATTTCACCATCTTCCATTTCTTTTTCCTTTCGCAAACTCAATAAAGTTAGCTCGTCTTCAAAATTCATTGCTTCGTCCGTTTCTGAAATAGCTTCAGTACCCAAGACATTATAATCTACTGGTGTTCTGCAGCTATCCAGATCGTCTAGCTTATCTTTCGTTGGTGTGATTGGTTCCAAGCCACTTTCAATCGGTGGCAATTGATCGGAAGATTTAGATTCCTTTAAAGGCAATTCATCTTTGCAAGGAGTATAAGCTCCATCGGACTCCCAATCCTTGTTTTGTTCAACAGTATCTTCAACTGTTGTTTTCTTGTTCGATTTCTCTTTCTCAATAGGAAATCTTTCTTTTTTATTTTCATCGTCTTCTTCTTCCTCCTCTTCCTCCTCCTCTTCCTCTTCCTCCTCCTCCTCCTCCTCTTCCTCTTCTTCAACACGAAAACGACGTGGTTGTTCTCTTTCTTCCTTTTCATTTTCTACATCTTCAGGATCTTTAACTTTTACTTCAGCAGTACATCCTTCGATACTTATGGGTTCTTCTGGAATTTCTTCGTTAATATCTACATTTGAAGTTTTCAGAACTGAAGTGGGAGACTCACTACCTCTCTCTGATACTATTTCTGACGGACACTCATTGCTTAACTCACTTTCCACTTTTTTAGGAGATAACTGAGTGGTTTCAGTTGGTACACCTTCATTAGGTAATTTCTCTGTCACAGCAACTGCAGATACTTCTACCAATGCTTCTTCTTCTTCTTCTTTTGGATTTTCGTCTGCACCTTTTTTTATTACATCTGGAGTAGCAATAAATGTAGAGGCGTGCTCTGGTTCTTCCTCCTCCTCCTCCTCCTCTTCCTCTTCATCCTCCTTTTTATATTCTTTAGCTTGACTTTCTTCAAATCTACTCTTCGCGATTTTCTTTCTTTCTTCTTCACGGTCAATAGAGGTTTCTTCCTCCTTTGTTTGCTAAAAAATTCACATAAAAACGTTATGTATTGTATATACATTATCAAATGAATCAAACTAACAAATAGCACTTACCTCACTCTCCTTTTTCTTTTCTTCTTCAGTTTCTTTTTCTTCCTGTTGCAATCCTAATAATCTGTTATTAATCTTCAGTTTTGTTCCAATCTTGAAGGTTATTTTACCCCTACTGTCATGAGAGATTTTCTTTGGAGGAATTTTGCTTAATGTTTGTCTCTCTTTTCTTAATGCTTCCACATATGGATCAGATGGTTCTGGGATATCAGCAAGATCACAAGCTTGAACATCACCAACTATAACATCATCATCGTCTGGTATTGAAGGAGGAAGAGGAGGTGGTTCAAGAGGTCCTATTTGTTGTGATAATTGCTGCTCTGTATGTCGAGCAACGTCTATTGTTTGAGAGGAATAAATGGAAAAGTTGGGACAATCTGCTTGAGAATCCTCTTCATCTTCATCGTCGTAAGCTGACAAACGAATCGACGTATCTTGAGGTTCGGGTGGAGGTGCGACATTTTCCATTGTCTCTTCTTCTTTCTTTTCTTCTTCAACCTCCTCATTCTTCTTCCCTTCACTGTCGCTATCACTATCCACAGAAAAAGGATCATACTTATCATTTTTTGGAGTGTCTTCTTTATGACTATCGTCAATAACTAACTCCTGGTCACTGTCTTTATCACTTCTAGAATTTTCTTCGAAATCTAAGAGACCCGATGGTGGTTCCGGGGGTGGTAAAAGTGCTACCGAGCCATTTTGCTGATCTTGAAGTTCTCCGTCAGATTTTGTTTCAATGTCACAATAGATATCGCAATCCTCTTCTTGTCTATTTGAAACGTTTTCAGTATCCTGTGATTGCTGCTCTACAGACTGATTCCCAGCAGTATCATCCGGTAAGTTTGCTGGCATATTATTCTGAGGCCGTTCCACGGGAATTTGAGGAGATCTAGGACGATTGAATCTTTCAGGAAAGGAATGATGCTCAAAACCTTCTGTAAAATTAAATGGAGGTCTCCCTGGTGGCATAAAACGGAATCTGAAAATTTAGTAAAATACACTTTGAGTTTGATGAATGTAATTAATGTAAATATACTTAGAAGTATATTTAAAGTTATAATTAGTACCTCTCGTTTCGAAAGTGTTGAGGATTACGATTCCTAAATGGAGGAGTTCCTCCAAACATGGGGGGACCACAGTGTTCAAAATTTTGATTGTAAAACGCAGGGGGCCCAAAATCTCTTCCAAAATTACCACTACTTCCACCATAACTATGTCTCCCACTTCCAGGTAGAGAATCTCTTCCATAGTTTTGGCCACCATGACTATGTCTTGTATTATCTCTATAGCCGCCCCTGAAATTACCTCTATTTCCTCCTCCACATGGATTATTATACATTGGAGCTTGTGTAATTAATTCCGAATTAATTCCAGATGTTTCTAGTGGTTCATCCGTGGTTTTTTTATCCTTTAAGTCGCGATCTGCTTTTTCTATATTAGCTGATGTTTTATCATCAATTTTTTTGTTTTTTAAATTGTCAGGATCTTTCTTCTTGTCAATTAATAGAAGACCATCTGCTTTTAAAATGACATTATTATTTTTCGAATGCCACATTTCCTGACTACATAATATGTTGTTGAGAAGATCATTTTGTCGTTGTTGAGGGATAGCAATACTTTTTACACGAAGGTGTCTTCGAGAAGACATTATAGAACGTCTATGAATAGTTATAGTAGGACCATTAGTTGTTTGATAGTCCTCGGTATCGGAACTGTAAAAGGAAAAGTTTTGAATGTTTTTATGATTTCCATTAATTTCTATTAAACAGAAATATGAAATATACTACTTACCCTGGAGGACTATAATTTAAGCCCAAACCATCTCCAAGAAGACTAAGCCTTGTGATTCCAGCCTCGTATCTGGCAACGTTTAATGAAGATCTTTCCGACAGAAGTGAACGACTTCTCACACTAGGTAATAAAGTTGGAACATTTTTGACTGGCTTACAAATACCTAAAGTAGTTGCAAGTCTCCTTTTTGGGTTAGTTAAAACGCTCGAAACAGTTCTAGCTTTACGTACAGCCCCTCTCCTCTGTATGGCGAAATAAGATAATTTGCTTTTCCATTATTTCCTTTAAATAATAAATATGTAAGTTTAAAATTTTATGATATTACCTTCCTCCTTTTCTTTTTTCTTCTTCGTGCTGCAATCGGAGTTACTTTAACGTATGTAACAATTTCTTCTTCTTCTCCATCTTCATTACGTTCTGTGATTCTAACTTCCTTTAATATTGTCCCCCTACTAGAAACTTTCCTTGGTCTTCCAGTCTTCCTTGATTTTCCAGATTTCCTTGTCTTAATTCTACTTCCTCTCTTTTTCGAACTGCTACCAGGTTTTTTACTATTACTACTACTACTTCTCAAAGTGCTGTCTTTTTTTCTAGAATTGCCCTCTGAATGACCATTATCAGAATTTTTGGAATTATTTCTAGCATTGGCTTTTCTTCGAGAGTTCGTGGAAATGCTTTCGTCACTGGAATCACTCGAGCTGCTTCTAGATCTCTGATATTTTCTATCTGAACAATTTCGATCTCCAGAGCCCAATATATGAAAAGTATTGCTCGGAGAACGACTTCGACTGTTGTCACCGTACGATTCCAAACCAGAAGAGGTGGAAGGTTGATTTGGATCAAACGTTTGTTGACGGGTTGGTTGTGGATTGTCATAAATTCTAATTCTTCTGTTAACACAATTATATATTAAATAATTTTGTATTGTGTATTGAGAGGTACAAAAGACAAATTGTATTGTACAAAACGCTCATATTGTAATTTGATTTTATTCAGCAAAATAGTACCTGCGAATAGTAGCCCTAACACGTTCTGTATGTCTAGTACGAGGTACAATTCGGGGTCGAGAGTCTTGAGGTTGACCACTACGTGTTCTGCCATATGAAACGCCAAGTCTTCGAGCTTCTTCCATTAAGTCCGGAATCTCGTCTAAATCAATTTCCACCTAGAAGAATAAATATGAAACATATAGGTTGTGAAGAACATAAAATATTCTAAAATTCTGCTTTTAATTATTTAAAATTTCAAATTCACATTTCAGTAATGTAATAAATACTTAGAAATTAATGAAAACAAAATGAGGAATCCTTACAACTTCTGCATCATTTTGTGAACATTCTGGACAAAACCATTCTTCCATAGGTACTTCAGTCATTGGAGGAGATAAACATTCTAGATGATAGCCACAATCACAACCATCGCAAAGAAGCATGCGATCTTCCCTATCGCTTTGGTGACATATTTCACAAAATGTAGGATCTTCCAGAAGTTCATCCTCAACATGAGGAGTCACTTCTACTGGAACCTGTCTTATAATCTATAAGAACAATAAAATTACGTTTATTCCTGTTAACCACTAAGAATGGGAAGTAAAATGTGAAAAATATACCTGTCCTCCAAGTTCATTTCTAACATGGATTGTTGTAAACGTTTGACGATCCACTGGACAAGTGTTTACATTTTTGCTCCATTCCAAAAGACATTCCAAGCAGAAACAATGTTCACAGGAGGAAGGAGTGCCTAACTGTTGCCTTCTAAAAGGAAGCAAACATATAGGACACTTTTCTATCTCATCATCGCTGCTGTTTGTATCTACATCTGATAAAATTTTAAGGGGCTTTTTAGGTCTTGATTTTCCAAGAACTTTTCGTTTAATAGGACTTTTTCTTTCTGATTCTGATGAACTGCTCCAATCTGACTGCCATTCACTAGCATTACTGCTTTCTCCTGATAAATAAGTTGAGTGAATATTATTTCAAGTTAAATTATATATTTATTTACAAAAATTAAATTTTTTTAAAATATATATCACTCCTAATGAAAATTCTTAGAACTAACCTAACTGATTGTAATTATTTGAACCTGAACTGCTGCTTGTATAACTTGAATCATCTTCAGTAATAACTCTCTGCAAAATAAATAAATTTTGCGATATTTCAAGTATGTTGTAATAAATAATTTTTGCATTAGCTTTTAATGTAACTCACTTGCTTTTGTCTTCTTACAATGGGTCTTTGAATGTCACTATCTTCGTCACTAGATTCACCTTCGCTTATGACTCTCTGGAAGCATAAAATATGTCTAGAATTAATAACATGAAAAAACCATTTTAATACTAAAATCAGTCAAATTTATACGTACATGAGTTTTTTTCTTTCTACGAGATTGCACAATAGATTCATCGCTGTCTTCACTATCAGGTATGACAAGTTTCTTCCGCTTGCCGGATTTGGGTATTTGATCGTTGTCGCTAGACATTTTAACTTGGCTACAAAATCATACCCGCCTTGTCACATGTCCCACTTGTAATTAAAACCACAAAATATTATTAATAAAATTTTTGCTTGCTTCATTTTACTTTTTGGTCACAGTTATTTTTCTTTATTGTTTATTATTCTATTAGTAATAATGATAATTTTGTGAAAGTTCCATCGTTAATATAAAAAAGCTACATAAATAGTAGGTATTAAATATAAATCAACAAAGACATTCAAAAGTTACTCTAAAAATAGAAAAAATGTAAATTAAAACCAACTTTATATATGTTACACATTTATGAAAATTATGAATAGTATAATAAGAAAAAATCAAACAAATGAACTAAAATTTAAATTATTGCAATATCTAAATTTCAATAATCCAAATGTAAACAAATATCTAGAATGATAATAGTATTAGTGAATTAAATCTCAACATCAAATACATGAAATTTAGAAAATTATTTAACTTCTAACTAATTACTTCAAAGTGTAATTTAAATCACAAAATATTTAAATAAACTTTAAGTTATCGGTTTGATTCATAGATTGATCAATATAATCACACAAAATCTCCTAAAACTCAACTGAATTACACATTGAAAACTTATTGAAATACTTTGTGAGTCACTGTATATAACCACATTAACACACCACTAATTTCGTTTCTATAAAAAAATATCGTAGATAAAAAAAATTGAATCCTCTAACGCGAATGACCAACATTTTGTTAAAATAATCAATTAGTTAGAATCGGCTGGAAAAATTTTATAAAAAATTTTCCATATATTGAATGAAATTACACAGAGAGAAAAGGACAAGGATCGAGCAGTGTCGAGGGTGAACCTAGAAAATGTCAATTTACCTTCGAAATTCCGAAGATTCCGATTTAACACTGTACCAAGAGGATCCAATATCGATCATACATTATCAACGATTCAATTATTGACTGATTCGATGTTGACTTCGATGGAGATTCACAAATGTTGACAGAGGATACGCTTAGACTTGAGAAACTGCCGACATTTTGGCTGCCGACGCCGTTCGCGACGTTGCGCTATTTTCTCACTGTTTCACCGATAACTCCCAAAAATGAAAATTCTTCATTCATTTACATGAAATAAATGATAATATCTCTCAGAACAAATTTTTATGCTTATACTAAGCTCTTTTACAACTTACGGAACTCGTAAACTAAAAATTTCTTAGATATTCGCTTGATTTCTAGGGTGAATGTCCGCCGGAAGTTCTATAAAGCACCGAGTTTAACTTAAGCTGATGACACGTGAAGAAAAATACATCCTTTGATAAAATATGTCAAATCAACTTCTTTTGTTTATAATAACTAACATTTCATTTTTTACAGATTATACTATTATTGAAGATAGTTAGTATACTGTTTACAATTTCAACATTTATTTATTTTTTTGGGACACGATACACAAGATAATATTAAATCTTAAGTATAATTTTATTTGACTACTTATTTTCCGTAAGTTTGAATTAATTAAAATCGAACTTCTGTCTATAAATAATTAAATGTAAATTGTTAAAGTATTTTCTTTGCTCAAACGCTTTGTAATTCGTTTTGTTTTTAATTTTCCCGCACAGGTTTTGAATTAATACACAATTTTACTACTTGCTGACTGAATTCAAGCGGCGCTACTGTCTCTTGTCGAATAAAACTACGCAAAGATGGGTCGTATGCACGCACCAGGGTAAGAAAATTAAATATTATAAAGATTTATGGTTATAAACGTATTTAGAAGCATTGTTTCGTCATTATTTTCATTTTTCTCATTGTTACAATATATAAATTTATTCATTTTTTGTATTGAAAAATGATTAAGATAAGTTTCCTTACGTGGCCATGTGTTCCTTACTTAAATTATTAAGTGAATAAAGTTCAAGTGTTTGTTGTTGTATGTAAAACTTATTTTAACGAAGATTTACAAGTATATTTAAGTTCAAAATAGTAAAAATGTCTGTCTGAGATACTCTATACAAATTTAAGTTTTTCACGAACATAACCTTAATATTCTTAATTTGTCGACATTTATTTTCATAGTTTCAACATTTCGAAAAGCAAACAGTTCTTCTATTTAGTGTTTATCTTACATCACTTTTATAATTCTACTAAATTAGTAGCTTTTTAGAGATTTTTCATGATTTAATGTTATGAAAAATACATACTGTTGATGGTGATATTAAGATTTGTAATAATAAAAACTTCTTATTTTATAGAAAGGGTATATCCCAGTCAGCATTGCCATATAGACGCAGTGTACCGACATGGCTAAAATTGACACCAGAAGACTGTAAAGATTTAATTTACAAACTAGCAAAGAAAGGTCACACACCATCTCAAATTGGTAAATCCTTTTTATCTTTTGTTATGTTAAAAATAATCTTTTAATAAATTGTACTATTATATGTAATGCTATACAGAAAACATGTCCATAGATAATTCAGATTACAAATAAATACATAAATTTAAATAAGCAAATCTATTAAGATTCAGTGTACTATTGCTGTATCATAATAACCGAGTTTGCAATATCAAAGTGGTGGTATTTTGAGGTGAATTACGATATACTTGTCGTTTCATTATAGAGAATCACCTATATTTAAAAAATCTGTTATTATATTTTATTAATATATTTCTAAAATTATTTGTATTACATAAAATATTCAAATAAAATATTACAGACTACTTTACATGGCAATCGATTGTAATCAACCATGATTTACAGGTGTCATTCTCAGAGATTCTCAAGGAATAGCTCAGGTGCGTTTCCGGACTGGAAACAAGATTTTGAGAATCGTGAAGAGTATGGGACTTGCTCCGGACTTACCAGAAGATCTTTACTATCTGATCAAGAAGGCAGTGGCAATCAGAAAACATTTAGAAAGAAACCGCAAAGATAAAGATAGTAAATTCAGATTGATTCTTGTTGAATCTAGAATTCATCGGCTTGCCCGTTATTATAAGTCAAAGGGTACTCTACCTGCAAATTGGAAATATGAGAGCTCTACTGCCAGTGCTCTTGTGGCATAATTATTTTCTTTCCATTTCTTAATAAAATAAAAATTTTAACACAAATTTGTTGTTTTATAGAATCTGTGCTTTAAACATGTAGACAATAAGTTAGTTTAAGTAAGTTTTGTCTTAAGTAATGCGATACGTATTCGTTTTTTAGGACTATCTTTTTCAATCTTAGAATCGAAACTAGTTCTAGAACGTTTAGAAAAGGATTCGACATCAAATAAAACAAGATTTTTTTTAAACGTACACGGATTTGTTATTAATAATTTTATGAAAAAATACATTTATTTTCATGTGAAACAAAGTATCAGTTTGCTTGTGTAAACCGTTGTTCTAACCTATCGCAACAGTTGGCCCAATTTTGACGTCACAGGATCTATCTAGACTCAGAGGTTGGTCCATGAGACGGTAACTAATGCGCATGCGTTCACTTCGTCCTCGACTTTTCTCGAGGACAGCGCATGCGTTCACCAAGATGGCGGTTAGGTTCTCACTCTCCAGTAGGCAAGGCTCTTTCAAAGGTGCGCCATATTAAAAAGCGATAGGAATATTTCATTGATTTTTCGGGTCGTTCGGTACATGTGGATTCGCATTGAAAATCTCTATTCTACGGTTCGTTTAATTTCTCGTAGTGTAGTTGACGGACTGCGCGCGTGAATTCGACGATTTCAGGAAGTGAATTATGGGTAACGGAGAAGACGCGAGTGCCTTTGACGTTTGCGAACCATATTGAAAGGCATTTGAAGGAGTTTCGTCACCAAAGAGAGGTATGTCAATTAACAAAACAATAACGCATTTCCGTCGTATTTCGATAGAGTTTAGAACCATCGTAATTATCATGATAATTTTAATATCGTGAACGAACGTTCACCGCTGTCGTATCGGTGATTTGAATGCTGCTCCGCACGAACGATATTTCGTTATTCTGATATTAACTATAAAAAAATTTAACATTTCAAGCGAAAACCCGTATCGTACCGTTTCATTTCAATACTGATAATTCACTTGAATGATTGTTGCGTATTCTAAGCAGTTGGTACTGTGAGAAATCTTTCAGATTTTTTTCATAACTTCCACTGCACCTAAAATAGCATAACATATGGGATTAGTTCGTTCACATACGCGGATGTCTTCGTCCTCGTGACTTTTTTTTCCGTAAATAATTTTGCTTATTACAGTTATCGTATGCAAAATATGAAGAGAGACGATTCGAACGTTACAACACTGTATAATAATTGTTCTTAGATCGAAATAAATAAAATAAATAATAAATGAAAACTGCCGAACACGCATAGGAAAACGATAAAAGGGTTTAAAAAAAAAAAGAGAAGAAAACTTAAATTTTACGATAACTCCTACGATCGTTCAGAGAAAGAAACGTTTCTCTGTGATCGAAAAAATATATTCATCGCTCAGAAAGGTTTGAAATTATTTGATCGTTTATGAAAGTGAAAGTCAGCTGGAATCGGAGAGATATTTTCATAGTAATAACAGTAGCACTGATAATGCTGGTAATGTAATATTATTTACAAACGTAACTTTAGACGATTGTTTAATATATGCGTTTAGCAACAATTAGACTTTCTATATATTATTGAAATGCTTGGTAATTCGTTGACGGTCAAACCGTGTATCATTTGAAGTAGTATGAAGTATTCCGTAGTCTTATTGAATTAATATTATTATTATTATTATTATTATTATTATTATTTATCATTATTAATAGATAAATGATTTATGTTTCCGGTTTTAAATGAAAAATCAAATTTCATACTGTTATATTTAATGTTTATCAATATTTTAATATTAATACAAACATTTTTTTTTCAACGTAAAAATAATAAATATTAGTAATTGTATTTATAAATAATTTATATAAATAAATTTATTATTTAACACTAGAACTATTCGAACCAGTCGGAATGACTGGTTCCTCTTTTGTTTTGTTTACAATAACTGCAGTTAGAAAAACATTTTCAGACATTAAAAATTGTACAAAATCCGAATAAATTTTATTTTATTATTATTATAAAGCGATATACATCGGTTGCATATATTACACGGTAGTTTCAGTGTTAAATAATAAATAATAAAAAAATCTAAAGCAATATTGTTAAATTGTATTTTAGAGAAATTTATGAAAACTATTAATCTATAATTCGATGTACTAATATGTTGTTCATGGTATTGCAAAATCGATCTTACATTGTTTAATATTAAATATGCGCTCTTTCTCTTACGCATT
>CM052097.1:23483498-23538020 GCA_028453745.1 Agapostemon virescens | reverse complement strand
CATAGACCGAAGAATTTTTATTTGTTTGTATGTGTAATGTGTAAACGTTATCGTTTCTTTTTCTTTTCCCCCTTGTTTTTGAAATATTAGGATAGGGCTATGCGGCTTCGAAAACCCGATGAGAGACGTGAAAACAGAAGAGGCGAAGAAGCACATAAATCAAGGTGTAAAAATCAAGATGGACGAGCAAGGAAATATTTTAATAAAAAGGCTGTGTAAAAATAACGTTTACATAAAGCCGACAAGTCAGGAAGACAACGCAATTGGAGCAGAAATCGCACGGAATTCGCAAGGAGCGTTGGAACACGAGAAGCCAGGGAAAGTAAGCGTATTTTACGACTTCGCCATCGTTCCTGCATGCACTTCATTTTTGTTTCCCTTTTTCCTTTTTTTTTTTTTTTTTGTTTTTAACTTTTATGATCCATGAAGTTATTCTCCACTTACCGTACAATAACAATAAACTTCTCAGTGTCGTAACGTTTATCTTCGCAAAGAAAGTTCGAAGAACTGGACTGTAATAATAGCACATTTCACTTATTACTTTCATCGTTGTCGTTTTTCGTACAATTGTTCATCTTGAGCATTCTCAATGCTAATCTCGAAATAAAATTCACTTCTGTTCAAGCAGCAGAAAACATTTAAAATTAGAGAATTAACATTGAAATATCGAATGCTTTTTGTAATATTAATTTACCTATTTTGTTTTTCTTTACCAGGTATTCGACATGAACAAATTTCAAACGAACCTGTCCCGAGAAACTCGAAGGGCTTATCCCGACAGAAGAAGATTGGAAATGCAATGTTTGAGCGCTATCGTTTTCGTCAGAACCGAAGCAGACCTCCTCCAATGTCCTGTTTGGGTTCTTATCGTTAATGTCGTTGGTCTGGATATGTTAAAATCCAAGTTACCACCAGGTACGAGACCGAAACGTTATCATTATCAGTTTTGGACTTGTTCGTTCCGTTCGATCAAATGTTTATTAATATTTTATAAATTAGTTTTAGCACTGCAAAGGCCTGTAGACATAAAGAACAGACCCAGGATACCGATTCCCGACGAAGATCCTTACAGCGTGGCTGGAGTATCATCCTCCATAGGAATCCCGGAAGCTTTCCAGCAGGAACGAGAAGCTCGAGAACAGATCTACGCTCAATCGACGAGTATTAGACAAAGAAGAACCGAAAGACCGCCGAAACTTCCGCCGAGAGAGAATCTCTACAGTCACGATATACCTAAAGTATTTAATGTTTAAGAATGTTTTGATTAAAATTATAAAATTCGATAAAAATTAAGATTGAAAGATAGATAGAGCAGCAATCGTAATTTTGTTACTTTTAGCCCGATTATGACGACATAGAAGATGACTATGCCAGAAAACCAGTCATAGCGAGCGATGAGAAGAGAAGAGGCGACGATAAGAAAAAATACGGTAATGTCCAGCAATTTATTAATTTCATTATTCTCAAGAATAAGGAATTATACATTTAATAACAGTAATTATATTACGTATGTACAATTTAAAAAACATCATTTGTTCGTTTGCAGACGATCCGTACTATTGCGGATTACGAGCTCGTGTTCCTAACTTCGTTAAAATGGCAAAGAATAGTAAAGTGTCGACAAGAGGTTACTCTAGACCTCCACAGGCACCCACTTATGCTGCCACGGGATATGCGAGCAGCCAGTCTTCTCAAATCTACGGCCATTTACCTGGGAATCGTCCACCAATTATGTATCATGCAAGAAGTTTTGAAAGTGGACTTGGTATTACAGTTTTTATGAAACAGAAATAAGATCAATGCTATCATTAAATTAATTCACACACGATTGGCCTATATTTCTTGACATTCTTTTCCTAATAAAACATACATTTTGCTTTATTACTGGTATTCGAGCTTTCGTATTGTTTCACGCATAGTAATACTTCAACAGTTTACTATAATAATTTTGTAGAGAGTAAAGTCAACAATGGTACCCCATATATCTTCACATAGAATAATTATCAACTAAGCGGATAGGACTTTATAGAATTCGTTGGTTTACAGACTCTGATGGTAGAAATGAATCACCATACAATCATATATATGGAAGATTTCCATTACCAACTAGAGGTGTAATGCCTCCTCAGCCTAGAGCAATGTACATCGGCGAATGGGACTAAAAGTGAAGACAATCGAATGAAAAGGAATGCAGAAGTGAATCGACGATAGATGATCCAGAGACATGAAAAGAGAACATTGTCAAAATACCGTGTTACAAGAACAAGTAGAAGAAATTCGTAGATCAAGTGAAGGAAAAAGACGATAAAATAAAGGATGATAAAAGTATAAGCAATTGGGAGTGAAAACTACATGCCGGCAAGTAATAATTAAGAGAAGAGAGGATTAAAACAAGAGAAAAAAAGAAAACAGAAAAAGGAAGAACTAATCTTCCGTTTGTACCTATAAACTTGTATATTGTTAATGTACTTCATAAAATACTCAAATTTTTATCGCAATAAAATTGTAGAACAATGTGTACTTTTATTTACGAACCTTTTTAATAGAAAAGTATAAAAATAGTCTAATTAGGAGTACAGTAAAAAAATTTGTGTGAGTGCAAACGCAGACCATAAAGATATAAATATAAAAGATAATACAAAAAATCATATAAAATGTAATGTTATTTGTAACAGATTGCAAGATTTATATGTAATGAAAAAAGAATATTTTTCTTGTAAAGATAGAAAACAAAAGTTGTATGTTTTGAAATAATTCAAGACTTTGTTCTTGTACTTTTCCCTGAAGATAATATCAAATGTTTATTGCCTACAGTAATTAAAACATTAACTTATTACAGACAATGCTCTTATTCGTTCGATAATCCATCTGCAATACTGTTAAATTTTTCTTCAGGAATTTTTGATTTTAACAAATTCATTGCATGATCTACAACTGGCTTGTCATGTGTTTTCAAGATTTTTATAATCTCGTCTGCTATAGAAACCTTTCCTATTTCGACCCAATAACCCTCAAGATACTTTAATAATTCTTCCATCGTTTCTTCTGAGTCCTCTTCTTCTTCTTTCATTGCTGAAAATTTTTATCAAATTTATGTAAAACTTCTTTTACCGGAATAATAGCTTTTAAGTTTTATTAAAAGTTTAACTGTTTCATGTAAATTATTCACCTGTACTAATGCTGAAAATAATTCTAAGAATTGTGTCATTTATATCTTCTGTAGACTCTGCTCTTAGAAATCCTTTCCATCGAAAATCAAGAATCATTTCTGCACATCTGTGTACACTGGAGGCCTTAGTCTCGTCTAGAGGAAAGAGATTCCATGGATCGATAAAATTTGATAAAATTCTCCGTGAAATTTCTACTGTTCGTGTAAGATTGTCATCTTGCAAAATTTCTTGATGAATTTGGGGTCCTTTTCGAAGATTGGAGAACAACTCTAACCAGTCTTCAAGATATTTTAAAATAGGAGTTGAATAGGAAGTTTCATCTTGAGGAAGAACTTCTTCAAATGATTCTAACATGCCTAAAAATTTTGTATTTGAAAAAGAATTATGTTCCCTGTTTCCATAAACTATAATTTAAAAATTAATGATAATTTTTGTACCTGGAAGAAAACTTGATGCTTCAAAAAGTTCATCTAATAATGTCTTTCCATTTGGAAGATCAATTTCTGTTAAAGAACGTAGAAAGCTTGTTGTTACAATTAAGAGCTTCTCTGTAATAAATTATTAAGCAATGAGTAACAGATCAAAAAATTATTAAATATTAATTTTAATACTAATAATTAATGTTAATACATACCATCTGTAGAACTTTTTAAAATAAAAGGAATTACTTCTCTCAAATAGGTAGAATTTCTTAAACTTATTCTCCATTGTGAGTCTGGATTACCTTGAATGCTCCAAACTGCAGAGCGTAACAATCGAAGAATTTGTACCAATGTAGCGGTATCTTCAGAAAAAAGATGCCGAAGAATTGTGTCAAGGAGTTCTTCTTTAGTTCCTAATATATCAAGCGCAAAAGGTTCGCAAATCATATTTCCAATTATTCCCAATACTATTTCCTATAAATAAAAGAAACCATAATAGTTAGTATTGGAAAAAAATAATTGCATTTGCAATAAAATAGTTACAGTTATTCATTATGTGTTATATATCAAAAAGCATTTTGTTTAAAATTACATTTAGAAGAAAAGAAATATTTTTGCATAAAAAAACGAACATTATTCATGTTAGCTTTATTCAGCATAAAATAATAAATACTTTGAAAGGAATCAGTGTACTAGGAGGATTTTGTGGAATTAACTCAAGAAATGTTTTGTGATCATTTTATTGAATAAATAAAATACTATAGGTAAACTAATCTTGAAATAATTTGTACCGTTAATCTTGGCTCTTCGGAAGATTTTAATGCAAACTCTGCAATTTTAAAAAAGTCATTATCCGTAAGGAATTGAACAATATCGTTGTCAGCTGTTATATCCCACAGTGTGCAGAGATCGGTTTCCAGTTTCTCATTCCAACCATTTTCAGGAACCTTTAAAATATATTGTAATAAAAATTACTTAAAATATAATAGACATAAAACCTTAAAAATATTCTTAAGATATGATTTTACAGAATGTTATCTACCCTATAAATTAATATGAAGCAATAACTGTTAAATATGACCAAACAAATTATGTTATGACAAGCTTATATTTGACAAATTTCATCAGAATGATATAAAGAAAAATTTTAGTGATCTGTAATATGTTTTATTAAGTTAGAAGAAATTGTACTATTGTATGTTGAATCAATCTGATCCTCAATCTGATTCTCAAAATAATATTTAACTTTCCCTTCTTTGTGAAATAAATGAGTCAATTGAAGCATAACTGGAATTACAGACTATGAACCAAAGTGCTTCATTATTACCTTTGATATTGAAAGTAAAGTATTGAGTATCCAATTTCCGCAATAAAGGGTACTTCCTACAGCATCTCCTTTCAATTTTGTAATCACACTTTCTTCAAGATCTTGAGATTCCAAAACGACATTCGGTTCCACCTTATCGTTTTCGTTCTCTTGAACTTCGCTCATTTTTCGTATCCACAAGAACACTACTTTCGTTATAGATACTTTCAGAAAATTATTATTAAAACTATGAAATAATCATCTAATGTAACAGAAGTGTAGAATAACCGTCAAGCAAGTTATGAAAACAATATTTTTCAACGGATTATTCGTGAATTTTTAGTTCGAACTTGGCACAGCTGATTAGTGTAAACGAAGATAACCTAACCTTTTCTAAATTGAATTGTTACTATAGTTTCCTGCACTTTTAAGACATATTTTTCAAATATATATAACGTGAAATGCATAATTAGTAAAAAAAATTTTTTATTTTACTTTTTCTTGTGTTTTCTAAAAATTATTTTGAAAATTCAAAATTATATTGATAGCTGTATATCGAAATCGATATTCATCGAGATAATTGATGTTTCGACTACAATAATCGATTCAAATATGCTCCTATCTATATATAATAGGAGCTGTCTAATAGACAAAAGTATTTCTTTTTATATAAATTACAAACAAAAAGGCAATATAAAGGTTTCAATAACTTTAACTGCAATTAATTAAAGTCCACGGTGTGTATAGATCTGAAGTAAAAATGTTCGATTGCGATTTGACTTTTCAGAGAATCGGTTTTGTCGACGAAAAGATCGATCTTTTGAATCGATTCTCCAAATCTCGATATCTTGGGAGAATCAATTCTTTGTCGAAAAATAATAGGTCTAAAAAGAATCGATCTCTTTTTGAAGTAGTTACAAAAAAATATTGAGAGTGCTTACGCCCGGGGTTACAGTCACTCAACACTTTTCACATCAACTTTATCACGAAACAGAACCTATGTAATTTTAAATCACGATACAGAATTATCACGAAGAATCCGTTCAATTACATATTACATTAATGAAATAACGAAAACGTGAAATATTCTTTAACGGATGTCCCATGAAATCACATATACATGATAGTAGCCTTTAAATGATTTCCGTGAAGAATCTGATGGCTAAAATGAGTTTATGAGGCAGCACTATACTCGGAATATCGAAATCCCGGGCGTGAGCATTCTCATTTCCTCTTTGAAACAACTTGTCTACATTTTTAATGTTTGTTTTATATAGTTGGTCACTCTGATTATGAAAGCTTTGCCGACGATTTGTTTTGTGTAGATCGTGTAATGCAAATTATTAAAAAATGGTATATTTCAAAATGTGTTTTATGAAGAAAGGTATTTTAATATTAAAATTGTTTGTTAAATATATAATACTTTTTTTCAGTTACCATTATCGTTGTTAAGAACAGCCCAAAATCATCCCATGGTATGTTTTCAAATTTAGAAAAAGAAATATATTTCTAATATACGTGCAGGTATCTCTATAAATAACTTAATGTGGTATTTTACAGCTTGTTGAGCTGAAAAATGGAGAAACATATAACGGACATTTAGTTAGCTGTGATAGTTGGATGAACATAAACCTTCGAGAGGTTATATGCACGTCTAGGGTACAGTATAATTATTTTGTAAACTGATAACGGAATAAGCAGGAATATAACAAATAAAATCAAAAGTTGATTGCTTATGTTTGAATTTTCCATAAGTACTGCAAAAAATGGCCTATGTACAAGTTTCATGAAATCCATCTTAAATATGTCAAAATTTTGCGAAAAAGACTTTGAATACTAAACTGAAGTTTCAAAAAGTATTTAAACTATCTCAGAGTCGTGTACATATATATGTAAAGCACATGCATATAGTACAAATAATAAAAAAACATATACATATATAAATTTTATACGATACACCTATAAATAAACATATTCTAGATGATTATTTAAATACGCTTTGCAAAGATCTTAAAAGAAATATAATTACAATTTTTATATAGAATTTTATTGTTTTATCTTAATATAAAAGCATTGAAAACAAATTTGTATAAACATCTATATATTAACTCCTAAAAGTTTTACAAATTTTTTGCTCCAATGTACATAATACGTCATTTAGGATGGTGACAAATTCTGGAGAATGCCAGAATGTTACATTAGGGGCAGTACAATCAAGTATCTAAGAATACCTGATGAAGTTATTGATATGGTGAAAGAAGATGTGCAAATGAAATCACGGGGTCGTGGAGAAATGAAAGGAAGAGGACAAAATCAAAGAGGACGTGGAAGTGGAAGAGGTAGAACTATAGTTGTATATAATTTAACTTGGTTCATTCTATGCATATTGTTATTTAATTACTTCTTACAGGTACTTTTGGTCGTGGTGGAAGAGGTCCTGCACCTCTTGGTCGTGGTGGAAGTAATCCTGGTGGGAATAAGCCGCAAAATAAAATAAGGACTAAATAAAGCTGACTCATGTTACTATTTTAGTATAATTGAATTAATTAATAGATATATCTTCGAGTACTTTATTTTTACATTTTCAAAAAGAAAAGTACAAATCTATCATAAATTACCATCCGTGGCTGAAAAGAAGGCATGGGAGGCAAGAGGAGACAGCCTATTCATAATTTGATTCACTGATATTCTCACTTTGACCAATAGCAAAGTTATGTTACGTATACCTAATAACCAATCAGATTCGCATTATTTCCGTCTGCCGATATCGCCACAGACAATGAATTTGTTATATTCAATAATTATTTATGAATATAAATAAGATATAAGATAGATAAAGAATTAATTTTTTTTTTAAACATTAAAATGGATAAATTTTGTAAGATGTATTTATGATTAATTTTTATGAAATTCATATTATCCCAAAAATGTTGTACTTCCTTGAAAAGTGAGATTCCCGAATTCATTTCAAGTTCTTCCTTTGAAAAAATAAAACTTAGTTTTGTTAGAGAGCTGTTAACGAAAAACACGGATCAATAGAAGCGCGATTATAGTAAGTGCATTCCAGGTTGACCAATGCAAACGCTCGCTCAATTGTAGCCACACTCTGATTGGTTCGTGTGTTTTGTTAATATCTCCTTAACAATGTTAAATATTCAAGATGGAAAAAGTTATTTAAAATAACCTCTAGAACCACCCTTTTCAAGGAAGCACTACATTTTGGGGACACCGTTTATATTTAATTAGTCCAATTTGATAATTATTTGACAACAATTATTGATATTAAATTTATTAAATAAAACAATTCGTAGTCATTTCTAGGAATTACAATATCTAGCGATTATTATTAGCAAAACTACAAGCGTAATAAATACTACGTATATTCGTCTTTGTAAAAAAAAAAAAGAGAAATATTTATTCATTTACATATACTAGAAGACACATACAATGTACTCCTTTAATACTATTATACAAACTTCTTAGTTACTAATCATGGAATTAAAATTAATTAGTATATTACAGTGACAACATGAATTATTTATTTTAGCTTTAAAAGAATAATAATTTGGCCATTATAATTCGTTTTTGCGTCATTCGTTCCTCCACTTTATCGGGTCAATGAAATGAAAATTGTATTTAGATACAAAACATGACTTATATTCAACGTGAATACACAATGACAAGTGTGTAGAATGTAATGTTCTTTTCAAAATCTATAACAAAAAAAGTATTAAAATATCGGAATAAGAAACAGATACCCACAATATATTGAAGTGATTGTAGTTACCTTAAGTGAGAATTTGAAAGTTTATACTTCAGTAATTGAAATTTGATTTATCGTCCTTCGACTGAAAAACAAATAATTGTATAATTGAAATGTTCTCCTGAAATTATTAAATTTATACATGAACATAAACTTACTGTATGAAGCCAGATCTATTTCATCTGGCAGTTCTGTTATATTTACATCAAATCTTTCCTGGACATCGTTTAATATTTTAGCATCGTTTTCATCACTTACTAACGTAATAGCCAGGCCCTGTACAAAATAACAAAACATTAATAGTATCTAAATATTTTTTAAGTTGTATAAATTAGATTTATTAGCAATATTAACCTTTGTACCGAAACGCCCAGCTCTGGCTACTCTGTGAAGATATGTATCGGAATCTTCTGGCATATCGTAATTGAATACTATGTTTACACGTTCAATATCCATACCACGTCCAAACAAATTCGTAGCTACAAGAATTCGCTAAAAAAAATAGGAAGAAGATAAATTGTTGCCCATAAACAACCACGATATTATTTATGAAATATTGATATTAATACAAATTTAACAATAACTTAATAGTTTAACAATAGTGAAATACTTACTTTTTGGAAGTCTTTAAATTGCTGGTATCTGGATAATCGCTCCTCTTGTGTCATGCCTCTATGTATTCCAATAGCAGGGAAGTTTTGTTCTGTTAAAAGTTGTGCCAAAGCCATACACCTTTGTACAGATTTCACAAAGATAACAACCTATAGAATGATTGATTTACAAATAGTTTATATTGATTTAGCAGAGGTAAAAGTTCTGAAGAAATAATAAAATTTTTATTCATTCCATTAAACAAACCTGGTTGAATTCAAGAACGTCTAGCAATTCAAACAGCTTCTTATTCTTTTCATTCTCCTTTAGTTTCACGTAATGTTGTTGTAGACCATGCAATGTGAGTTTAGCTTCATCATCCACATAGACTTCCATGGGCTACACAAAGAATGTATTTTACAAGATTACCTATTTTACCCTAACAACTGTCATACCGTGATAAATTTTAGACTCAAAGTTTTCTTTTTGTTTATTCTAGTATACTCAAAAACAAATCTTTAGTTTTTATTAATGTTGAAAAATATACTATAACGAATGTATTAAGTTCCATTTAGATTTAGACTGAACAGAAATTATTAAAAAAAAAAAGAAAGAAAAATATAATACTTCGGACATAAGAAATAAACCGCTACATAAACAACAACTAAAGAATGAATCAAATGATGCGAAAGTGTAGAATTGATATTTGATTAATGTCCCAATTTCTCCCGCTTCCTTGATAAAGACATTTTAGTCAGTAACTATAAAAGAAAACGTATTAGATACTTTAGAGAACTCTTCCCGCTCAAGCTCTCATTTTTGGAATTATTTCGTCGATCGGATTATCATTACTGGTTACATACGGTCCGGCGACTTCCATCTCTGGGTAGTGCCAACAATGAAAACTCAGCAGTCACCCCAACAGAAATAAGATGGCGCACCCATGAATGTTCTGTGTCACACATCCGCTGGCCACTCGATGCCAAATCTCTTCTCCCAACATTCTGGTACATTCAAAATGTATGCCCAGAATTTGCCACGATTATTCTTGGTATTCCCGGTATATCACAAAGCTTAAAACTTCTGGGATTCTCTAACATCGCGACTTAATTATCTCATGATCCGTGATAACACAAACTGATTTATGCATGTGCATTTCACATATAGATGATCACGATCAGACTATGTATTTTATAAACACTTCCATTTGCTGTCCAATTTCACTTCTATTACTCAAATTACTGACCCTTCACGAAACTTTTTTTTTTTAAATATCAAAATGTGATGTTGCTTTCAATTATAATAACAGGAATGCTAATTAATTTCTAGACACAGATTCCACTTAATTGCAGCAACATTGGCAAATATGTTCGATCCCTAGCTAACAACATCCCAGATTCCCCTTAATCCTCTTGCATCTTCTTTCTTGCGCTCTTCTGTCTTCAGGTTGTCTTGAAGTCTTCTTAGCCCCCCACCCAATTCAAAAAGTGCTGCCGTACTCTTTCTTTCTAACACATGTGAAAAATCTATCCCTCCCTTGCTCCTGCCTCAACATTTGCCCGTTACAAACAACTAAAATTCGTTTTTCACCCACCCTTCCCAACGGACATGATGTTCCAAACATTTTGTATGACCTTATATTGAACTCTGACAATTTCAATGTGCAGCAGAGAATTAAAAAATTTGAATATCTTAAAGATCAAAACTAAATAAAATCATTTTCGAAACATTGCCAACTTGTCATCTTGATTAACTTGACAAACGACATTAACTGAACATTTTCATTCCCATTTTTTATGAGCAGATCTCATCCAGCAAACGGAGAAAAACTTTCAAACAGTAAAACTTATTACTGCTTAAAGTTGTGGAATTTGATTTTGTAAAATCCAAAGACATTGAGGGACTTATTCTGTGTCACTCCTTCAAAGTATCGTCTAACTAGCCTAACCCGCGGGTGCGCCGTCAACAATATTTAGTGTATGGTCAGAGATTTGTCCTGGGTATGAATACAGGGCCAACGAAGTAGGAGCAATCGAAGATCGAAGTGAAGAGGAAGATTGTTTAATTACATCTTGCATAAATTTCTTGCAGACAGGACGTATCTCCTTGGATAACGTAGCGCTGAACATCATAACTTGCTTGCTGTGTGGCGTGCTTCTAAATATTTCCTGTACATCCCTACGCATATCTGTAAATAAAAATTTTTTACTTATTTTATAAGAGCCTTTTTCAATTACAAGATACAGTATTCTTTCCGTAACTGTTCTATTTTCGGAACTGCCGAGCGATAGTTCTAAAAGAGGTACTACATTATTTATAGTGTGTCTAATATAAGGAAATAATAGCACTTGAAAAAATTCAGTTATTATAATTCTAAACTGCGAGTTTCTATTTTTCTGAATCAGTCAAGCGATAAACCCACTCAATCCTACGCTTATTCGGTCGTCGTGTGTTTACCACTTGACTAATTCCAATGGGGGATTTCCTCCTCTCAGTGGTGGGGATAAAAATTCGACAATTACAGAGAGAATTCTATATAAGAATCAAATAGCGTGTATCAAGCTTATAATTACCTAAGAGTTCAAGCATTTTGTCACACTCATCAAGTATAAAATGTTTCAGATGTTTCAAATTCAATTTCTTATTTCGTACAAGGGCGAGGATACGACCAGGAGTACCCACAACTATATGAGGACATGTGTTCTTCAAAACTTCTTCATCCTTTTGAATTGGTAAACCACCGAAAAATACTCCTACCTACAATTGCATAAAAAATACATTGTATTATATTGTTATTTTTAAATACACTTTTATCAGTTTAGTTAATATAGAAATCTTCGTCAGTGGTGGATGGTAGTGGTGAAGATGTCATCATTATTTGCTATGATAGCGTTTTCATCATATGAAGATTTGTTAATATTAACTTAACTAGAATACTGTAATATGCAAAGCGAGTATCGTAACGTGATGACTTCAAATAACTTGCTAAGCTATTTATTAAACTTATTTGAAATCGTCATATTACGAGCTCACTCTGTACCTGCGCATGTACAACTTACCTTTACATGAGGCATATATTTACTAAATCTTTCATATTCTTTGCTAATTTGGAAAGCGAGTTCTCGTGTGTGGCACATAACGAGAACATAAACTTGGTTCTCCGTTAATTCTAATTGTTGCAATGTAGCTAATACAAATACTGCAGTCTTTCCCATACCAGATTTTGCTTGGCACAATATATCCATACCGAGCACTGCTTGAGGAATACACTCATGTTGTACTGCAAACAATTTTTATAGTCAATTAACTAAGCGCCCTTTCAAATAGAATACTATTTCTTTTTGTGATTAAACATCAGTTAAATTATAAGACATATCTCATTCATATTGAATCAGTTGTCCCTATCTAATATCATCATTTTATTTATGTAACACAGTTAACCCTTTGTACTATGATTTTACAATTACAGTGATTAAGACTTTTATATTATTCATGATTTCTTAGAAGAAAGATAATTGATGTAATAACATATATTTAGGTAATCCTGTATGAAATCTTCATTGTATATCTGACTCAATGTTACAGTTCAAGGGATTAACAATAGAACAAACTTTTTTTTATCATTTTATACTTTCTGAACAATCGTATATACAGCCAGTATAAAAGGTATTCATGCAACCTTTAATTAAGAACAACTTGTTTTAAATGTGAACAAACTGGCTTGAATTTTTTTGAGATGCTAGAAGGATTCATTAATTAACTATTCTATAAGTAATTTTTTTTAATGCTATTGGATGCAATTGCGAAGAAGAAAAATAAAGATCGCGATTTAAAAATTTTTTATTTATGCTTATATTTCAGAACAACCTTGATCGATTTCAATTAAACTTTATGGATATATATAAACATTTTTTTCGCAATTCTCTTTTAATTTATTCATGCATTATATAGTAATAATCAAATCGTTTGATCCAATTTGAAAAAAGGTATTAATTATGAGTGTGTCGATATTTGTTACACCAATTGGAATACACCTGTTGTGGTAAATGTAAATACTTTCAGTGCTTCACAAGAAGTTAAATAAGGTCCTTGCTCTCACCTAATGGGTATTTTTTTATGCTGTTGGGTACACAATATATGTGACCGCTTTAGCCAATTATTCAGCTGGAATTAAAAATGCATGTGAAACATTTCACTCTGACCTAATCAAACAGCTAGTTGTCTTATTCCTGCTTCTTGTGAGATACAAAGAGTGTATAAACAATATTTGTATATCCAATAGTGATTATATTGTATATTTCTATCACCTCCATTTGGAATAACATATGTTTTGTTATGATCTTGAAAATAGTTTACCTTCAGAAGGATGTTCAAAACCACAATCAACGATAGCACGTAATATTTCAGGTTTAAGAAGGAAATCTCTGAATCCACTACTGTGAATAGATACATATGTGCCTTTAACTTCTTTCTTAGAGGGTATATCCCCACTTCCATCCACTACTTGTTCAGTTTGTTCCTCATCTTCGTAATCCAAAAGATCATCATTGTCCGCCATTTTTATATGTATTTATATATATGGTTACACCTGCTGGTTTGAGATTAGTATTATAAAAATTAAATGTAAAAAAATATTGTACAATATAACTAAAATAATTGTCTTAACAATTTTACTCCTTTTTATTTTAAGTTTCTTTAAATTTTAAAATAATGAAATTAACCTTACTAAAATATTAACACGAAAGCTAATTCTTCCTATACTTCTGTTATAAAACAAAATTTCTACGGGAACGCAAAAGAAGTTACCAAAGCGCCTGCTTATAATGATAACGATTTTTGTAGGAATTGTACACGTAACGTAACCGCCATTTTAGTGACGCTATGTTGTTTGCTGCAAGAAAACGCATATCTACTGAAATTGACGTTCTACTAATTTAGGTTTTCTATTATAGATTTGACTGATAAATTTCAATACATAAAATATATATAAACATACAATAACAATTTTTACTATTTATAAATCGAAAATATGGCCATGTATTGTATAACGTCGCACGTCTGTTAAATAAACACTTGTGTATCGTTTAATTTTAACAATATAATACAAACAAAAATGAAAATATTAATTTTTTTCGATACTTCAGTACATTTCACACATAAATAAATGTACTTTCGAAATGGATTGATTATCAACAAATAATTAAAGATAGATTATAAACGATCGAACTTACCTCTGAATACAACTTCGACAAACTGACGCTGCCGCTACAACCAACACGTTTAACTCAATGCCTTGTAATGTAACTATTTCCGGAAGAATGGTGCTGCCACCTACAAAATGGTGTATCACAATACCAAAAAGAATCAGAAAGAAATTTATGCATATATAAAAAATATAAAATAAATGTACATTTTACCTTTTAGAAAATTATATTAGTTTTAAATAGTTATTAGTAAAAAAGAACATTAATTTTGGATTATTTGTATAGTTATAATTTCGTTATATATATTACACAATAAGAGGAATTCCGGATGTAATATTTCGAGTAAATATTAACGAATTGACGTTTTTTTTTATATTAAAACAGAACAGAATTGCTTTTCAATAAAATAAAGTAAAAAGATTGAATTGAATTTTCCTTTATAGAAACATTTATTGAAAGATTGATAATGAATTTTAAATACCAACAGAGACTCAGGAATTTCAAATAATTACACTAATATTGTGGGTTATATTGTTTAAATATGGTAAAATTTATTTAATAACATCACAGATATATTAATTATGTACACAAATATCTGAGAAGGTGCTAGCTTAATGGCTAAACACTTTCAGCTGTCCCATTGTCAAAGTAAGCACTGAAGTACTAAGTTTCAGATTAAGGTATTTCGTAATGGCGGACATTTGAGAGTTTCGAAATACAAACTTCGACTTTTCGAAATTGTATATTCGTCCAGAATTAGAACACATTCTAGACACATGCTGAAATTCGTATTACAATTTCGCTAATTATCGATACACAATTAACAATCATCCATATTACCTCAACCATGTTACATACTGTCTTCAATTGGGGACAAATTATCGAATACGTAAAATTTCATGCGAGCTTCGTGCTTCTGTGGAGTCGTGTCAGAATCTGGTTTTACCATCTGCGAGGCACATGCAGGATCTATATTACAGGGTAATATATGACCGAGCTCTTTTAGCGGCAAAGAATCTGTAGGTGAAGGAGGAAGCACCACTGTTTCAGGAGCATTTTGAATGAATATTTCCCTAGAAAATACTATCCATTAGTATACAGTGAAAGATATCAAAATTATAACTGTAATATGTATTTCACTAAAGTTGTATCTCTATATTCATTCACCTGTTAATTGATCGCCATTTTCTACATAGTATAATGTATGCTTTAAATTGTTTAAACATAAAAATTGAAACGCATGGACATAAAAATACAAAACCTAACACTTTCATCCAGAAAGACCAATGTACGTATTCATGAGAAGCTTCTTCCACAAGTTCATATAAAATCCAAGCTATCCAAAATGTAAGCACCATATGGAAAACTGCAAACCATAATATACGAATTTCTGGCGTTGACATTTCTAATTTTTCCCACTGAAAATGATTAATCAATGTTATACACTGTCTTTTATCTTGTAGAATAAATTACAACATAATTCTTCATTTTTATAATTAAAACAAAACATTATCAAAAACTTCTGAGTAAACAATTGATACCTCACAAAATGGTTTTGTTTTAGAATGCATAATAAATGTGAATTTGCATAATTCACAAGCACGTGTGTCAGAAGTTTTTATCCATTCTTGAAGGCAAGTTTGATGCACATAACGTAAACTACCACTGCAGTAACATGGTGCTAACAGAGGAGCACTTTCTTCACCTTCGCAGTGACATATTCTATGAAGAAAGTTATATACACAATTATATGCATCAACAGATATTTAGAGGTTTACCTAGATTATAAAATGAAAAAAAAGATACTGAAATTTCAAGAATATACTTGTGTAAAAATATGTAATATAAATATAATATAAACCGCTATAGTAGTATATTTTAACTGATTAAAAGAAGTACTCTTCATTATAAAGAAGAATATTCTTCATCCGAAAAGTATTACAGACCTACAAACATCATGATTGCTGGAGGACAATGTGCTCACAGATGAATGACAATGATATGGTATGACGGTAACCACTGTTGCATATGTTGGTTCCTGTTAAAACAATGTTCCATTAAACAAATATTTCTTTTGAATATTCTTTCTTCAATAACCCTGTGTACTAGAAACTTTTCAAATTTTAGAATTTAGACAATTCATCTGATCTAGAATATTTTCATTACATATAATCATTTCCATTTTCTCCATATGAAATTTAATGTATTAATTCATACCACATTCAAATATTTAATGATTTATCAAGTACAAAGACATTTAGTAATCTAGGAATTATTTCAAAGTTAGTGGTGTCTTAGTAGAATCAATCGAATGCAAAAGATTAAAAGATGAAAATAGTATTAAATCAAAAATATATTTGTTTACCCTTGCAGTCCATTCTGGTACATTTTCATCAACAGCAGGACTATTATTATTGGAAGGATCAAGTGACAGTGGTGGTTGCCAATCAGATGGATTAACATTGATCTGATGAACCGGTATCACTTTCTGATTTTGGCAAAGATGGGTTTGATAATTTGTTCTCATCGATATCATGATTAAGCACGATTCAATAATTAATTATATATGGAGATCTTTCACCATCATATTTAACATTCACCAAGCATCTATTAACCTGCAAGTGTATTGAATTATACAAAGTATTATATAAAAACTATGGTACTCTAACAACAATGATACAAAACATGATGTTATCACAATTTTTTTCCATATATAATGATAGAAAAAGAAAATAGAATACAGTCAAGAAATGATGAATAAACCAAGATAAATAACATAAATATTTATTGACAAAGCATGCCTGTTCACAATAATGAGATTTGTAATGTAAAACAATAAACAATTTTTCCATTGATATTAATCAAGGAACGACATCAATATATAATACAAACTTAAAATTTTACTTAAAATCGCATACAAGGTTACAAAAAATAATGTTAAATAAATCTGTTGTTCGGTCAGTTTTATAAAGTTCAAGATAACCATCAACATAATACAACATTCGAAAATTAACAAACAATTGTGGGTAGCGTTGTGATCTGTAGAATTCTGCTAAAATTACAGTATATAAATCTAACACGACGGAAAGGATTGATTAAAAAGAGAACATAAGATCTGGCGTCACATACATTTTTTCATTTCCACGTATAATTGCAGTTAGGTGCAGTAACAGTTTTTTTGCTTGGTAACGATGATTAAGTCAAGATATATATATATGATTTAAATAGTCCGATTTCGATTCTGTTAAGTTTCATAAAACGAATTTCCAGTAGTTTTATCTCGATCAAGTTTCATCTAACACAAGTCAAGGCGAGCTTGAACGATTTTGACACTTCGTCTCGAGTCAATGACACAATGTAGAAAACTCGAATTCACTGCAGTAAATTAATTAACTGGCACCATCTGACGTTTGAAGAATTTACGAATTGATTCTGATTTATCATCATTCATGTTTTAAACGCGCACTATTAACCGCATTATCATTCAAAATTATAACATGTACCGACTTCATTGCAAAGCGCAGTCCTTTCTTCATAATAAACTGTGTACTTCATTTCTGTTGTTACGTTATCGCATGAATGTGTAGTTACAATAGCGCCGCCTATGGTACGTGATCGAACGAATAAGGATAGGAAGAAATTCAAATGTGTAATGTAATATCTAGGGCATATATTTTATATTAATCTAGTAGCTTAAAATATAGTACATATTAAATACACTTTCCATAACTAGAAATGGGTGAAGAGACAACGAGAGAGAGAGAAAGAGAGAGAGAGAGAGAGAGTATATGGTATGAAATAAATTACTCATTATAATTTACAAATTACTCATTAGAAATGTATTTAATTTAATATGAAGTTTACAAAAAAAAATATATCTATGTATAGAAAATAAACAATAAGCTCTTACACACATAAATTTAATATAATGATACTTAGAAGTTATATATATATATATCACAATGCTACTGTTAAATTTGAAAAAAATCATGTAAACATTTCTTTTCTTTTTCATTGCTAAATTATGGGTTGGTAGTAGATACATTTGTATGATTGCTGTTATTTATGTTATTTTTTGATACGTTTTCATCAATTGAAAAAATGTGGAGATCATCATTAAATGAACTGTTCAATATATCATTTAATTCTACACTTGTACAGCGGTTTGAACGTTTTATTACTTTTGATGAATATTCAATGTCAGCATTGTCTTCTATGCTTGTATTACAAAATATTGTAGTATTACTATAGAAATTTTTCTGCTTAATTTTATTAGATTCCTCTTTCAATGTCAAGTTATTCATATTATTTGTTAGAGAATTATTTAATTTTGTCGACGAAGTATTGAATACCTTTGATTTATTTTCCCAATCCACATTTTCATATTGTGAACTGCTTTTAGAACGTACACGACCAGAATGCACGTTATTAAGATGATTTAAGTTATGAATATTATCATCCTGAGAATATTTTATTATTTTTTCATTATTAATGACTTCTGTCCCTGTAAATAATATATATCACTCTTAGTAATTAATATCTTTTTCTAATCAATGAAAAATATAATATGAAACTTACTAGAAGTTTGAGCTTGTACCACAGATGTATTTTTAATTATATTTCCAATTAAAAAACCTGCTAGAAATGCAAACAATAGTATTTAACAGAGCAATACAATATGATAAATGATACAATTAAAATGAAAAATTTTAATATTTACCAGCTATTCCAATTGCACTACCACCAAGAAAATATTTTATTTTATTTTCTTTGTTTGTATGCATGTTACAATATTAAAAACTTTAAACAATAATACACACAATTACCATAACTTAAAATACAGAAATTTAGGTATGTTTAATATGATAGACTTGACTGAATCATACATTTATTACTTCTAGAAGGATATTTCAAATTAGCTTAAGAATGTCAAGGTCACTGTTGTTTATTGATACTGGAACAATGTGGAAGGGATATGAATTCAATTTTTTTTAAAACATAAATGTACTGGTAGATTTAAATAACTTAATAGAAGTACAAAAAAAACTTAATAAATACTGATGTAGATAAATGTACTTTTAAAATAAAATTAAAACCAAACAAGAACATATGTCAAAATAGGAGTCATGTAATTAAAAATATATACGATGACATGATTGTAATCTGATAATTTTTTTGCATTTTGGACATTTCTTTGATCTTTGTAGAGCTTCCGTTAAACAATTTTTACAAAATATATGTCCACACTTAGTACTTATAGGAAGTTTATCAGAAGATAAATCGTCATAACATATTGGGCATAATACACCTCTTCTTGGTTCGTTGCTGTTTTTTTCCTGAATTGTGGTGTTTTCAGGCACATTAATATTATCTACGTCTATCACTTCTGTTGATTGTGAATCTTTGTATGATTTATCAGTTAGAATATATCTGAATACAAACATTTTATTAATATTGCACGAATTTTATAAAATTGGTAGAATAAATTTTTAATCATTTTCAAACTTTACATACATAGGAGGATTATTAAGTTTGGATTGTTGTGTTGAACGAACTCTTCGTAATCTTAGCGTTTTATTCTCTGGTGAATCTTTTGTTAAGTCAATGAAATCTATAGGTTGTGACATGTTTTTCACCAAACTTTCGTACTTGTCCTCTTATTTATAACGTGTACTACTATAAATAAAATTTCATTTATAGCTGAGTAAATATTACTTTATTACTAAATATCTTCAATGTGGTCAAAACGATTTAAATAGCGTTAGTATAGATATTCGTTAACTGAATTTGATTATTTAACTACGATGTGTACATACCTTTTACTAACTGTGTTATTCTAATTGTTTTTACATTACTAAAATTTCTATATTCTAAGGAACAAAACTGAATATATTACTATAAAAACATACCAATTTACACTATTAGAAAAACTTCTCATCCTTTAACTTGAGCCAACATCGAAAAGTGTTTATTTATCCTATGAAGGATTCAAACTGATGTGTGAATATTCCTATACTACACTGTTACCACAGGACCTATACGTATTGTAAACTGTTCTTAATGTGTAGTTCATCATATTTCGCATAGGTGACTCGCACAATACGATTTGTATAAACCTATTTATAAACTGTAGTGATGATAAAAAAATTGTGAACTGGAAATATTGATTTCATAGAACTCTCGTGATAATGCACGTATGTTATCATCACAAAATCATTGCTTATGCAATTACATTAGTATATATAAATAATTATGTAATATCTTATTTAGGATTGGAATGTCACGTCCTCTGACGTATACGAATAGTTTCAAATTATCGATATTTACCTTACTCTAACGGTGAAGTAGAACGTAACGTTAAAATAATAAAACATTTTTTCGAGTCATTAAAAATTCTTCCTCTAATTATCATTTTGGTCAAAGAGAAATCTATTCCCAAAATTTTATCAAATTCTAAGGACAGCCGTTTTCGGAAGTTTAGCTCATTGTTCTTTTATAATTTAGAGGAACGAAACATTTTTAGAAGTAATACCCAAATGGGAGAAAAACATGAACAAAAAAAAACATTCATGCTAACGTTCATATGAAGAAAGGTAGGAACAATGAAACCCCTTGTTTGAGCACTTTTATTTACTGTCTATTACATTAAATGTATTAAAAGTGAATGTTAGATATTACTGTTAATAGTAATATTCCTTGTTGTCTTATTACAACACTTATTCTTATTTCCAACAAATTCACGTTTTTTGTTTATTGTTTATATTTCATTAATTTATTTAGTATCAACGGTTAAGTTCGAAAAGAATATATTAATATATTAGTACCATCCTGAGTCTTCTAAAAAGTAATTCCCTGGAAATCCACACAAGAAATTTCCGTCATCAACCAGAATCCATAACTATTTTGAGCATTTTATTAATGGATTTCTTAGCTTTCACTCTTCCATTCGGTTCCTATAAGTAGTATATCGTCAATTGTCATATTCTAATGTATGAAATCCTTTTCAATATGATCCTTTCGGTAAAAGGGACACAAAGCGGAAGTACAGTTAATTAGAAACCAAATGCGTAAAATTAATAAATACAAATCCTATATATGTATATACGTTTATATGTAGATACGTTCAAACAAACAAAAGAATTTAATTTTACATAGAAAGATTTTGAAAATTCATAAAAATATAAGCAACAAAATTAATAAAATCTGTAATAACAATTAATAACATTTTTTATTTTTAATCAATTCTTTAAGATAAATTGATTTTTTATAATGTTTCGATTTTAAAAATACTTACAATACATAAAAATAGAAATAAAATAATGATTTATGTATTAAGAATAAAACTTCATAGAACATTATAAAATAATTTTTCATTTATTTATATAAACTATATAATAATAATTATAAACTATTATAAAAGTGTAGAAAATACATTATAACTAATTTCAATGACATTTAGTTTTATAATACTTTTCAAAAGCTTTTTGAGCATAAATTATACTAGAATTCATGTAATTTCAAATTCTGTTAAAACTTAAAACATAGGCTTATGAAGTTATTTACAAAAATTATATAAGGAAGATATGTAGGCACTTTACATTGCATATACTAGGATACTGAGTTATTCATGCAAATGAAACGATTGATGATTAAATTTGGAAAACAATCAAAAACTAATACATTAAATACTCAGAAGATAATGTATTTTTAGTATTTTAATTTTAATAAAGGAATATTTATGTAAAATATATTTTATAGATTAACAACGTTTCGACTTAACATCGCGGTATTGTTAAAAATAACATGAACTTTAAAAAAATGATAGTTCTGAAAAGTAATCTTTTTTGAAATAATATGAATTAAAAACGGATTCATTTGATTTGCAGTTACATAAAATGCCGTGTATACAAAACTATAACTATAAAATGTGTTTAAAATTATGCTATACAATAATACTACAGATATTTTGTTAAAATGCAAATCATGTTATTCTTGTATAAGAATGATCATGTTATTCTTACATAAGAGGACTTCAATTATTTTTATTTAAAACTATTTGTTAGGAAAACATTATTATATAATATTATTATTGTATTAATAATATTATATATATATATATATATATATATATATATATATGTATATGTATTTTTGTTTATATATAATAAAAAGGCCATTTAATTCTAGGATTGAAGTAGCAATATACTGAAAGGTACTATAGTATATATAAAAAATTGATCATTATCATAATAATGTAAATAGTTGATACTTTCTATTTTACCTAATATTTTTTAACTTTACATAGTATTCGTATAAAGTGCTTGGATACTATTATAAGATTTTAGGAGAAAGAGGGGGAACCGGGCACAAGTTGGGTTCGTATCCCAAGATATCGAAATTTGTAGCTTCTGACATCATTCACGGAATCCTTCGACTTTTCCTAATCTCCATATTTATTTGGTCTGAGAGGTCCTGATACCACATTATTATAGTTTCTGAATATAAAATAGAACTGGCCTCCTATTGTTCTAAACATAAATATACGTTCTCAATAATTAATGTAGGATTACATAATTCATTTACAATAAATGTTTTCATAATATTCCTCTGAAATATTTTATAAAATACATTGACATGTCTAAATTTACTCACTTATAATAACAATAATTACAAATAATGATAAAAACAAAATGGAATTCATTAAAATTAAATACAATCGATAAATTTAGTATACCTACAAAGATAATGATGTATGATATTGATTTCAGTCGTCCACTCAGCTAATATACATATATTACAATGGTTTTGTGTATCATTCTGAGTGGATAGTTCATAATTCCAATTTATACAAAACGATTTTGATAACATCCGTGCGTTTATAAATGGACGGTTAAATTTGAATACTTTATAGAAAAATACTCGTAAATTCTTAAATTCCTTATAAGAAGACGGCTGATCATGTATGAATAGCGAGAAAAAATTATCTTTGGCTATTATCATGTAGATTAATAATTTATAACGCGTTATGTATCAGTTAATGAGTGTCTCGATTCCTCTTATTACGATTACGCAGCAACGAAGCGTCCAAAAGAGAATAAGTGCCAGGTTCAAACACGGGTGGATATTCTAAACCAGGATAATCAGGCGGGGGAGATGTAGGTGGTGGTATATAAGGCAATGTTGGTGGATTTAATGAATGTCTACTTGTGCTGGCGAATCCTTTCTGACATGCAGAATAATTTGTACCATTCTGAAAAAAATGTTTACATCAAAATGAATATTTGTTATTAATTAAAGTGTGGATTTTGTACATTTATAGTATAAATTCTTGTGCAAAATATAATAAAGATATAGCTTTACATAAATAAAAATATAAATTACTAAAATACTTACTTTTGACGTTAAATTTGGAGAACATGGTGATGGCGTATCTGGACTCCAGTCGCTAACAGAACTAACAGAAGTAAAACTTTGACTGAGCGTTTGTGCGCTATTTCCGCTGAAAGAACTAACAGATTGACTGAGTCCACTATCACCAGGACTTTGGCTATTTGATCGGCTGGGTAATCGTGATTGATTGTAACCTTTCTCTCGAAATAGTGCTCTATGTAATCTTGGCGAACCTGTAAAAGCGTAAAAGTTATTGTTATATTATCTATGTATATCAAAATTAGAATTCTTTGTATACGAGTTTCTATAGTGACGCATAATGGTTTAAAACAAAAATGTTAATGTACCTAATAATGTTTTTTGCGTTTCTTTAGGAAGATCAAGGGTAGAAGGTTTTTGTTGACTTTTGTTACCAAATAAATTTCTCAAGCGACTAGGCTTTTGAACCTGTTCTCGTTTATCCAAATGCATTTCAAATGCAGCTGTCATTCCCTCTTGTTCAAATGGGGACGTTGGCATAGGTGGTGGTTGGTACTGCGCTACATTTTTTAAACGTGTTTTATCAGAATCGTTATCCTTCTTATCGCTTCTTCGTAAAGAATCCAACCAATGTTTATCCGACGAAGAATGCTCACGACGACTTGTCAAGTTAAAACTTCCCTTTCGACTTACAGTTGCTTCTTTCTTTGCACGATGTAATGTTTCATAAGTAGCATGATATGTAAGGTCACTACTTGATCCAGAACAACCTGTAAAGTAAATTTATCATATTTAAATTGTACAAGATCGTTTATATTTTAGTATGAGACCTACCATCATTTCGAGTAAGTCGTTTTGGTACTGACTTCGTATCATCTACGAAATTACTAACATTTCTTACTGAATAATAATCGTAAGATTTAGAGGTTTCATGATGATTTGAAGATTGTGGACGTGCACAGTTATTAGAACCATACTCGCAAGCTGTACTTCCTTGCCTATCAAACGGTTCAACAATATCCGATTTACTATGATAAAAAGAAGCTGATTGTTTCGAATCATTCGTAACAGCTCTCAAATGAGTAGAGTCACTTAGTTTTGCTTGTTGAGAGTTTAATACATCTATAGCATTTCTTTTGTGCATATAATTAGATTCATTTGTTTTTTTCTGAATTGGATATTTCGACGATTCTCCTCTATTATCGTACCTTTCCATTTCAAAATCACCACTTAATTGTCTTGTGTGTGAAGTATCCATGTTTCTCGTATATCCATATGCTGTGGCATTATTGATATCGCCATTTGCTTTACTTCGAGTATATACAACATCATTATTAAGTGTTGTCTCAGTTTTGGGCTGATCAGTAACTGTTCCACTGTCATGCAAATTTCTATGTTGAACATGAACATGATCGCTGGTTAAAGGTGTTATATGTGGTGACACAGATCTATTTCTAGTTACTGGTCTTCGATCATCTTGTTGTGATAACATAAATTCTTCTAATGTGATAAACCCTTGTAACTCGTCTGGTCTTCTGTTTCTGCTAGTAACACACCTACATTAGACATGATTTTACTAGTCATTTCAATATGTATTTGCGGTAGAAGTTATTGATTATCAGAAGTAGATGCAGTTAAGGATAAAGTAGAGGAACATACTGTAATAAGGAAAGACACGCACAAAACAATTAACATATAAAATAAAATTAATCGTCGTTTTGTGTCAATTATTTTATTGCAGAGCATGTAATGTAACAGTTATTTTTTTAATTCAGAATGTGTTTCTAGTGATTTCTATAATTAAAAAGAATAATTTGGTGGCAATCAATGTTAGTGAAAAGATTGTTAGTCTTACAAACATACGTATTTACCATAAGTATTTACCTGTCTGTAGTGCGCCTATAATCACCCATATCTTGAGTACTACTTGACATATCAGTAGTACTTTGAGATGCACACAATCCATAAAATGTGCTTCCTGCAATTGTCATTTGTAAATCTGATGGTGGTATCTCTGGTGGTTTCCTATAAAAATGAAGTTACATTAATATGAAATCTGTATTTCATGTATTATTGTTTTATAAACAATAGGCTTACTTGTTAGGTGTAGATAAAGGAAGTACTCTTCTGTAGCTTCTAAATTGTGCTGTTGGAACAGGTACATTATGATTTCGTGTACCAAGAAATTTTAAATATTTCCTGTCTAAGCTAGCACCACTCATTTCATGATCCTTATATCCAGAAGAGTCTTTCCGAACAACTTTTTTCAATGATCCAAACGGTTTTTCCAAATACGGTTTATATTCTGGTGTTTGAATGTTTTTTACTTTAGATTTTTGTTCGCCATCACTCTCGTCTGTTTCACTGAAAAGTGCACTGTTTCTGCTATGACTATCAGCACCTAAAGTTGCTTTGTTGATTGCTTCCAACCACAGAGTAAGAGAATCTTCGGTGTCTGCGGCGAAATAAAATACCGTTCCTGTATGATAAACTTTGAATGCATATTTTCTAGATTTTACTTCGAGAGCTCGGGATACGGTAAATCCCGTCAGAGCTATTAAGCAATCTGCTTTCATGCTGGTTTGAGTTTTAAATCTATAAATGTAATTAAATCAGTATTTGTATAATAAGTATAAATAAATATTAGAATTTGTTTAACGAACCTGTATAAAGAGGAACATTTTAAAATAAACCATGCTTTGGCCCAAGCACCACCAGCTCCTCTTGTACGGTATGTTAACCATCCTTCCAAATCACCTAAACCTATATCTTTAACAGAAATATTTCTTCTTCCTGAATAAAAAGATGATAAGTATATTTAATAATTGTATCAAATACTTATAGAAGTGCTGTTTAAATTATATATAAGGAAAATATAGTACCAAAGGCTAATAAATGATTTTTGTAATTGCTTACTTGCAAATAATATACTTCGTTTTCTACTACTTCTGGGACTATTACTAGAAGATTTGCTTAAACTTCCATGTAACCCAATACTTCTGGCTACCATCATGGCTTTATTAACTACACTTTTTTCAAAATGTTTTTCTTTTTCAGTACTTTTAGATTTATGTTCTAAGAATTGTAATTGCTTTGAAGAGCATGAACCATCTAATAAATCCATATTTTGAGAATAAGATTCAGCATTGTGACCTTCGATCATTGAACTGGCATAAGGTTCATACTTATCACAGATAGACTTGTCTTCCTTTATTTGCTTATCATTATATTCGATGAACGAAGAATCCATATTTATACTAGACCTACGTTCATTATTTAAATTATTTACGTCATCGATATATTCAATTGATCTTTCTGTAAAGCTGTTGTTAGCATCTAAATAATCTTGCTGTTCTTGAAGATCTACGTTCATTTTAACATGATTTTCTGTATAATATTCCGGTTTTTTCAAATCCTTTCTAATATTCGATCTGTGAGACGCATAAAGTTTTTCTTGATCTTCAATAGTCTTATCAAAGTGCGAAGTTGTTAACTTTGTATAATATTTACGTGGAGGAGGATCCGGAGGTATTAAATGAGATTTAGGTTCTAATTTGTTAGTTGATTCAACTTTTGTTTGCTCTACATATTTGCACGGCTGTACCACATTTCCTTGATTAATTGGATCTTTAAGTTTTTTATCATTCTGCACTTTTTGACTAATTTGTATGTGGGGAATGTTCTGAGTAATATTGTGTATATTATCTTCAACGAAATTGTAATCACAATTTGTTTTCGCACTTTCTTGAATTAGTATCTTTTCTTTTATCAATACATTAGAAGACTTCTTTTCTATCGACTTTGAATGTTCCACTGGAGCACAATTAAACGTTTGAAGAATTCTACCAAAACTACTTAAGTTCGAATTGTTCTCAATATTATTTTGTGTACGATTATTTATTGATTCTAATTTGTCTTCAATCTCTTCATGTTTCGAAGTTGAATTACTTCGAAAATTTTTAATATTAGATGCCTGCAACGTGTTTCCCATTCCAACGTTTGAGTTAATTGCATTTCTCTTGATATATTTATTTACATCGGAAATAATACATTCATTATTGCTTTGGTCATTTTCTATACTGTTTTCATAACTTTCCTCAGTTACTTTATGTACAAATATTTTGGGCAAGTTGGATGATTGAGACGTTTCGACAAATTGTTCTTTAGTACTTTGTTCTTCACTTTGAACATTATTATCAATGATTACATGACAATTTTGTCGTTGATCGCCAATATCTTTTAACTTTTGTTGATTATCTAAACTTGTAGATTTCAATTCAATATCAGTCTTATTCATAGATACATTGCTTATATTATTTGTAGATGATTCTAAAGTATAAAATAATTTTTGTTTTCTGTCTTCAGCATTATCAGTATCCATTAAATCGTATGCAGGCGTACTATAACTTTTATCCAATCTACCACGTTCTTTAACAGTACATGAACTATACTCTTTACTATCTAGCATGTTCTTATGATTACTATGTCTATCTCTAATAAAATTGTTGCACTCATCTAAAGGCACACTTGTATCACCAAAACTATTATTATTGGTAACATTAGCAGATTTTGGAGAAGTTTGGCTGGAAATATTAGTATTATTAATAGTTAACGTTTCCTCACAATTTTGAACACTTTTACATTCGTGCTTTCCCTCGTGTAGAACATTAATCGCATTATCTATCTGAGGAACATCGGATTTTATAGATTTCTCTTGGAACTGTAGTTTTTTATCATCGATTTGTACATCAGACCTCTTCCTCCTTTTACTCTGTTCTATGCTCAAATATGACTGCGGCCGTAAATTTGAAGGGACATTATCTAAGCCATGAGCACAAGATGCTGCTTTATCCCGTAACTGAGAACTTGTACTATGTTCCTGTTTCAATTCTTTCCAAAACTGTTCAATATCAATCCCGTGCTTGGTAGTGGGACTAGCACCAGTTATAGTAGCTCGTCTTTGAACTGAATTTCTTGGTTTTGTTGAATATAATCGAATTGATAGAGGCGGTTCTGCCTCACTATCAGAGTCACTACTATCTATGATCATTGTATCTAATATATTCACTGTATCTAAAATACTAGCTGGTTCTGGACTGGGATTCTTTGGCATGTGCCTAAACAAATTTTAAATTAACATTACTCACTATAATACAAATATAAAAGTACTTTTTCATTAAAACAATATTTATATACGTGCGCGCGCATGTACGTGTATATGAACAGCAAGGTAAAAATAGTAATGTAACCAAGAAGGTCAATAGGAGCATAACAAAGTAGTAAAATAATTAAATCCTACTCATTCAAATATGACAAATGTACAAAATCGACTTTCAAAAATAAGTCATCTGCCAAAAACATTTTATATTAAATTTATATTTATTTCCTTATGAATGTGTTTAATTCAATCATATCTAATCATATATAAGTATCTGTCACTTTCGCTAAATGTTGTATAAAAGTAGATATATACCTTGGTAATGGCATTGTAAAATCTGGTATAGTCAATAATTCTGGCCTTGGTGATGGAAGATTATGTTGCCATCTTGTTGTGTATGAAGTTTTCTTATTGCTTGGAAGTCGATATGGTTTTATATAAATTTGACCATATACTTTTGTATGCCTTGGTCTACGTTTTAAAGTTAACAATACTTCAGCAGGACTTTCACGAAATAATTCCAAAAGATTCTTTCGTTCCCAACCAACCACAGTCTGATAATTTACCTAAAACATTTATTTAAATAATGATTAAATATTCTATTGAATTACTGTTTCATAGATACCATATTAAGATTGGGAAAATACTTGAACTATTTCATCTCCTTCTTCCATTTTGCCACACTGATGAGCAGCTGATCCAAATTTAATTTCTGCAATTTGATGAGCTCCATGGAAAGATGGCAATATATAAAAACCCTAAAAAACAATATTTATAAAATGTTGATCTTTTCTAATAAGTAATTACCAAACTTATATTCTCTGGCAGTAATTTAATTATGTACTATGAGACAATTATCTGAACAGGAAGTTAAAGTTGTGTTGAATCAATGGTTGCAGGTTTATCTGTAAAGGATGTAGTAGATAATTTCTTCCACAAGTATGACAAGTGGCATTCTACAATTTATGTTAAATATATTATATATACTACATACGTTACAGATTTATATTTAAAAGAAGAAAACAGCATGGAAAACATTATTTTCTTTTAGACAGAACACTTATAATTACTTAAAAACTTACCAAATCATCTCCTGGTTTCTTTTTTAATGTAGCTAAATCTAAACTAGTTGGTTGTAATATCATAGGATCAGTAATATCTTGTATTATATAATCTGCTAATTTTGCCAATTGCCCACAAATTGTTCTGATTTCTTCTATTGGCTTTTCTGCAAATCTATCCCTTTGAGCACACGTGGCCATTTCTAAAGCCAGTTTCATTAATTCAACTTTTTTATCATTATACTCTAGTTGTCCAGAAAATGGAGAACGATCGAGCCATCTCACTAAAGGTTTTACAGCTGTTATGACCGATGCTACATCAGATAATGTTTGTGTAGTAACAGGTTTAGAATCCGTTTGACGTGACAATTCATTTTGTAAACTATGTGCTTGGCAAGACAATCGAAGTGCCAAAAGTTGCAGATTCTCACGATCAAGCTCATAATGAAAATTTCTTAAATATTCCACAGCTTCAAGAATTATTTCTTGGTGACCAAGTTTAAGCACTCCAAGGTGTTCCAAGTCTTCTGGTCTCAAACTTAATAATTGTTGCCCACTGACACCATGATTTGTAAAACTGTGTACATAAGGGAGAGCAGAATTGTCTAAGCCTAAAACAAAAATTATTTTCGCTATATAAAGAAATTATTAAATTCCACAAACAACATAAATGTTAATAAGTCAACTTAGAGAAAAACATTTCATAACCATTAGTCAATTAAATAAACATTTGATCATAAATTTTATTATAGAATACACAGTTTCGAGGTACTTTTGTTGCATCATAAACATTACTATCAATTAACAGCAATCACATTCTTTGTACTGGATGTAAACAAAGACTTTAATAAATACTTCAGAAACTAGAGTTGTTTCTAGTATTACTTATAAGTCATCGTTACGATTGGCGTAACTTTATTTTTTTAAATAAAACATTGTCTGCGAAGTTAGTATTTGTGATAGGTGATTAAACGAATCAACACTGTTTTATACAAGTAATAAAGTGACTGATCAAATGAAGAGAGGAGAGAAGAGAGAGGTGCGGGCGTAGATGCCAAGTGTATTTACACGAGTAAATTTTAATAATAATACGTGAATAGCGAAAATCATTCGGTTCTAGATATAAAGGATACATTAATTTTATAGAAAACACCATGTTTCACACCTTTTAACCATTCACACACTTGATCAGTTTTCCATTCAGCAACATTAACATACGCCATGACCTGACCATCTATTGAATCACAAAATACTAAAGATTCTGCTCGTCCTCAATCGTTCTAATTGCTAGCTCGCCCCGTCGATAACTGTTAAATACTTGATTCAACAATAACTATATGTATTGCATTACACGGTAGTTCCAGATAATCGCGTTACGTTGCGCTTTTGTCGCTTACAAGCCGACAACTTTACAAACGTAAATATCATATGTTCTGTGAGGCTACAGAACCTTTGTTAACATTTTTATACATTAACGTTTTAAGATAAAACGTAAACGTTTTATCATGTTTTTATTGAAATTTTATTAGCGTGAAATATGACTTATTGAATTGTAAACACTGCCAAGGTTGTTTTGTATAGTTGGTAGTTCTCATTCAATAACACATCAATGAATCCAAAATTGCACTATTTTATTGTATCAGTTTTTAGCATGTACAATTTCTCATGACATTTTTGTTGTAACACAATCTTAAATCATTTTTATAGGTAATATACATAATATGTTAATAAAATTTAAAATATTTGGTATATGTGTGTGTGTGTGTGTGTGTGTGTACGCGCAAGCGTATGTGTGTGTACGAAAATACAATATTTTAAATGCTTATATACATTATTAATGGAAAAATTTTAAATATACAATAATACCAAGAATAGCTATTTCCAACAATATTATTAGGACTAATACGAACTTGTTCATTAACACACGTCTTTTCATAGTGTTTAATATCCTTCTTATTCTATTTAATTCTTCATCTGTTTCTGATAATCTTCTCTTTGCTCCCAATAATCTGTCCCTTTGTTCACTCAACTCAGATATTACTTCAGTCGCTATGTGTTCATTTTCAATTGCAACTGCTTGTGATCTGGCAATTGATTGTGATGAGGATTGTAGCGATTCATGATTTGCCATTAACATACGCCGATGTTCTTGTTCCCAATTGACTCCAAAATTCATTGTTATAATATTTATAAATTATATTTAGAACTGAAGGAAATTATTCAAACTCCAATATCGATCATAATTTCAATGAACTCACTTTCATTAACTAAAATCATAAATAAGTAATATATTAGTACTTATGGTTTCATTGTATAAAGTAAGACAGAAAATATTATTCATGTTTATTAATTTTAAATCAATTTACTACAACCATCTTCGTCTAAATCGAACTCTTTGATCATAAGTTTCATTTCTTCAATTGTCAAGTTACATTCAAGTTGTTCATTAAGTTTCTGCAAATCTTCTATCATTATCTTATCATTCAGAGAATTATTTTTAAAGAACCTAAATGCATATTTTATTTCATCTAAAGAACTTTGTTTACTTAATTTCTCTAGCACTGCACAAAGATAAAAATTGAATAAATTAATCAATATACAACAGATTTGTAGACATTTTTATGATTAATTTCATTTGTATTTCAAAAAACATACCAACATAATTAAAATCATCAAAACAAATTTTATTACAGTTGTGTTTATCATACATCCGCATAATCGTTAAAACGTACGATTTTTTAACTGTAAAACCCAAAGCTTTCAACGCAGCTTTCATTTCATAATAATCTAAATAACCATCAGCATCACTATCCATTAAATGAAATAATTCTTTCACTCTTTTTTTATTTTTTTCCATAATCACACTTTTTCTAATTTTCGACATGCTGATAATTATTGTTCACATAATTTACCTTTTTTGTTAAATCGAAGAAGACGATAAGATTTATCAACTTTTCAGTACAAGCGATGACAGTTCATTCACTAAAAACACAATATAAATAATTATAGTTAGCGATACTTATTCTTTTTTAATTCGTAGTTTGCACTTGTACGTGTTTGTAACTATAACAGTTTTTCATTGATTATAATTGCAAAATAGTGACTCGATACGTTATTGTTGTCTAAACATTCGTTGCAGTTTGTGGCGGTTTACATGACAAGACAAGTACAATATTAGTCATACAGATAGTCGTATTAGAAACAGCCTTAATGAACTATAAGTACATTGAATAAACCAGAGGTAAAACTCTAGTTAGTGTTCTGTACATGTATCTTTAAATTAAATGACCTTGACATCTTATACGTGTACCGTAAGCGGTACTATCTATCAGCAGAGAAAAGTTATATGAATCGACACAACAGTAAAAGAAAATTCTACCTATTCGTGGTCTTATTCGTTGAAATTGTCATTTCGACCAATAGCAAAATTATATGTAGCTACCAACCAATCAGATCTAAACACTTCTTTCCAGCCGTGAATACCGTATAAGCATGCAAGATGTTCCAGAAATGTTCAAGTTCCTTGAAAGGGGTGATTCCTTAGATCACATTAAGTAATTTTTTACTTTTCGAAAGTAATAAAAAACACGAATTAATCAGAATACGATTATTGTTAAATAAAGCGTTAGTGTTGGCCGAATGAGAATCCGTCCACTGTAGCCGCACTCTGAGTGGTGCATGTTTATCGTTAATGATTCCTTGATAAAACTGTGAAGAACGTTTCTTTGTAAAGGAAAATGTTACTTCAAATGACCTTAGGAATTACCCCTGTCAAGGAAGTACAACATTCTTGCAACACCTTATATACATAACGAATTTAAATAATACCGCGTATCTGCACTGAAAGTTTTCAATGTACACAGGTGTGTTATTGTCTAGTTTTCCAGAGGAAGGTTCAACGTGGACCACTTATCATAATAGTTGTCCATCCTACCGTAATCTTTCCAGATTGATGACATTTGAATACTCGGAGTGGGGTGGACAGCTATTGTGACTTTCAGTATATCTAAGGTCTCTCTGCTTTCGAAAAGCAGACTATATTATACCTCAAGCCGACAGAGTCACTGACACCTCGTGTTTATCGTTATAGATGTTATGTATATTTATTGTTATTTAATTAATAGAAATGACACGAATTACGTTCTTACATCCGGACCTTGGTATCGGAGGAGCTGAACGATTGGTAGTTGATGCTGCATTAGCTTTAAAAAAAAAGGGTTACGATGTTAATTTCGTGACAACTCATCACGATCCGGATCACTGTTTCTCCGAAACTAAAGATGGAACAATTCCTGTTACAGTTGTGGGAACTTGGATACCCAGGCATATTTTGGGTAGACTTTTTGCACTTTTTGCTTACATTCGTATGGTAAGCTAATTTATTTTATATTAAATGTTCAATTTATTTTAATATATTGAAAATTATTATTTTGTCTTAGTTGTATTAAAGGTGAAATGTAATTAGTGAGAAGATATAGAATTTTCTAAAATAATAATGCATTCTTTTTCATTTTACATGAATTAATCTAAAGAAGTAGCTATAGTTTTATACCTCTTTTCAGATATATGCAGCTATTTACATACTTTTCTGTGAACATCAACCAGAAGTTGTATTCTGTGACTTAGTTTCTGTGTGCATTCCTATACTTCGTTTAAGAATTCCATATGTAGTATACTATTGCCATTACCCAGATCAATTACTTTCACAACCAGAAGGCGTTATTAAACAGTTGTATCGTATACCACTCAACTATTTGGAAGAAATCACAACAGGAATGGCACATAAAATATTTGTGAATAGTTTATATACACGTAAAGTATTTAAGGATACTTTTAAAAGATTACACGTTCAGCCTGAAGTCTTATATCCTTCCATTAACACAGAATTTTTTGATAAAACTAGAATTCTATCTTTAGAAATAGTATTAGATAAAAAATTACCACCAGATAGTGTTATATTATTATCAATTAATAGATATGAGCGTAAAAAGAATTTAGGAATAGCAATAGAAGCATTGGCAGAACTTAAAAAGTACTTATCTGATGAAGAATATAAAAAAGTATATTTGATCATTGCTGGTGGATATGACAAAAGGGTAGAAGAAAATGCGGAATATTACTTGGAATTGATAGGCCTTGCTGATGAATTACATGTTAGTGATAAAATAATATTTCTTCGTTCACCTTCAGATATTGATAAAGTATCTATTCTAAATCATTGTACAATTTTAATATACACACCACCCAATGAACATTTTGGTATTGTTCCTCTTGAAGCAATGTATACAAATAAACCGGTGGTTGCTCATAATTCTGGTGGGCCAAAAGAATCTATAATTTCTGGGGTAACTGGGTTTTTAGTTGATTTATCTGGCGACGCATTTGCATCAAAAATAGCTGATTTGATTAGAAATCCTAGTGACATACAAAAATTTGGTAATGCCGGTAAAAGTAGATTTATTGAAATTTTTAGTTTTGCTGCTTTCAGTACTCAATTACATGAAGCACTTGAACATTTAATTGGCAATAAAAAAGAAGAGTAAAGTTACAGCAACAACTTACTAAAATGTATACACTTTTATACAGTTCAAATATTTTCAAATTATATTTTGTATATTAAGCAAATGGTGACTGTGAACAAGGTGTAGGAAAATGATATATAAAATCTACACACTATAGACTGTATTATAACTGTGACTTATCACATTTGTAACATTAAGAGAATTATATGTTCCTTCAATTTTTTTATTGGTTTATTACTTATTGTGAAGATAAAAATTATTTTATATATACTTATTCTTTATAGTTATCATACACATGATCTTTATAATCAATTGTGTGATAAAACATATATATGTTTTAATTATATTACATTTTATTTAATTTGAAATTAAGTGTAATTTATAATATTTTTAATATGTTGACCTTTATGTAAATTTTCAATTTTTTTCATTACATAAAAAATTTCTATGTATTATTTATAACATGAACATGACAATAAAATCAAGATCTGTTGTACAATTTATTATATAATAGTCAACATATTAATTCTTGTTGCATTTAATTAAGTAATTTTGTTCAATAAGAAATTAGTCCATTAGTTGTAAATTGTCAAGTTTTTCACTGGAATAAAAACCTGCTTTTACTTGTCTTCCACCAAAGAAGCGTCCATTCAAATCAACAACAGCTTTAATAGCACTTTCTATCCTCTTAAATTCTACAAAGATCCTAACAGCTTCTTCTGGTGCAGCATCTGTTACTTCATGAATAATAACGCGAGCAACATCGCCATACTTTGTATTACATTCATCTTTAACTTCAGGTTCCAGATCCTCATCCACTTCTCCAGGACCAACCATATTACGCAGCAAAACAACCTAATGTAAAATGATATATAGTCGAAATAATCATATTAATGATAATGTCTAAAAGCACTCATTCATTAAAGGAAATATTCGGACATTCACCTTGCTTGGACATTTCATTATTTCTGTAATACTAGGTTCTTCTGAAGGTTGTAGCAAAGAAGCCTGTTGTGGTGATGGTGGTGAAACAGCAAGGGGTGGTGGGGGAGGCATAAGTTGTTCTCTTTCTCCAACAATTCTTCCACCTCTTTTACTAGTTTTTTCTACTTGTAAGGCAACAGACATTCCTTGCTCTTTTTTACCAAGTCCTTGACCTTCCTTGAAACCATATTTGGCCATTATTTTTGCTGCTACAGATGATGTTGCATATCCTATATTAGTTGCTTGTCTTGGTGCTGGTGGTGGTAGGTCAGAAGGTTCTTGTAAAGAAGGTGGTGGTGCTATTGCTGCTCCACCTGCAATACCTCTAGATGTAGGAGTTCTTTCTTCATCCCTCTCAGGAGGGATCATTGTATTGTTCCCAGAAGAAGTCTACAAAAAAATGTATTTATACTGCTTTATACATTTAAAATAATCTCATATTGTTTTTTATATATATAACATAATGTATTACCTGAGTGTCTTCGAAACGTGAACTATCACGTCTTCTCTTACGCATTTCAGTTTCTTGGTCATGTTCTCTATCACGTAAATCTCTTAATTCTTTAACAACTTTATCATATTCATTAGGCCATATAGGATCGTATTCATTTATTACATTCCAATCAAATTCACCACCTATTCCAATACTGCTAACACTACTCGAAGAAAGTGGATTATGGTGTGGCCCATCATCGTCTCTATCTGTGTTTCGATTTGATTTTGATTTTAAGTCTATTACAGGTGCTAATACTGCTGTAGCTTTTCTATATTGCTCTCGTTTCGGCTATATATATAATATTGAGTCAGTTGTAAATTTTATTGTTGTTTGGGTTTGTTATTCTAAAAGAAATTTACCTGTGTGGTAGCAGCTTTTTTTAATTGCAACTGAGACTGTAATAATTTAATGCTAGATGACCATCCAGCCACTTTTTCGGATGTTCGATGTTTATCAAAATCATCATACAGCGACATAATCTCGAACTGTTAGATGTATCACGTTTCGATTATAACATTACATTCAGTCTTCAACAAAATATTTATCCAAATATAACAACTCGTAGTATATTCTTCGTTTTTTGAGTACAACTAAAGGAATGGTTGTCTAATCATATTTACAATAAAAATTTCTTAATTTTGATTTTTGTCAGTATTCAAAAAATTGTTACTCACTTTTATTCTTAGTGACAGTTAAAGTATTTGTATTAGAGGTTAATACCCGCTTACAGCGCCTATGCAATGGCAACTGTTTATACACGCGTGTACTTATATAGATTAGAAATTTTTTAAGAAAAAGTGTAGCTAACTTCATGGGATTTAGAATTGACCTTTAGCTTTCTCTCGTCAAATATGAAGAAAATGTAAAAAATGCCGAAATTAATATAGAGCTAACAAAGAGACTTGTATATAAATTATATATAATTTAATATAATATGCTGGGCATATAAATTTTATGATTTTATGCTGTAACCATATCTGTGCTATCATTTGATATTATACAGCTACCTATATAGTCGATGTATACGCCATTGCATAATCGAGGGATGCAGAGAGCATTATCAAATAGTATTGTGCGCACGCGCGCGTCAGATAATGACTAGCAAAATATATTCGTTCTAACACTAAATTGTTTCTTCGACCAATAGCAGCAATGCGTGCAATGCAAAAGGATCGCTATTGGTTAAAGAATCGTCTTAGGGTTAGAACCTTAGATACTATATGGCGCGCGCATGGTAGATGTTTTCCAATTATTTTCTCTTGGTTGGCAACTCAGAAACTTTTGAGGCCAGAAACAAAAAATGGGTACTATCTGATTTTTGCTAACAAAGATGAGAAGTAAAAGTACTAACGAAAAAAGATTTTACATTTATAGTATTTTTAATAAAATCGAATTATCATAAAGTTGCTACACAAGGGAACAATCTCACTAAAGAGGAAACGGCGAATTTATTTTTTTCCATGTTGGTCAGAAATAATTGTTGTAGAGGTCGCGGTACTCGTATCCGATTTGTAGTAATAGAAGTTCACGTTTGGAGCGAGGAAGAGAGAAAAGGAGGAGAATATTGCGTTTCATTTGAGGTTTGCTATACGATTTAATTAACTTAATAGAGTTTATTCGATGGATTCAACCGTAAAACTCGAAATATTTTCATCTGAAATGATGATTTCATAAAACGAATTCGATATTATTGTACAATTTGGAAGAATGGTTATTGTGTGCAGCCCTTTGGTAACGAATTTGAGAGAAGACGTCGCCACAGTCGCCCACAGTTGCAACGGGAGTTTGGCGGGCAACGTAGCGACGATTGGCCAGTCTTCCCTCTTGTAGTCGATGGTCACCGCAATCATCCGGCTGAGTATCGGTTCGAGTTTTCCCAGGAAAACACTACTTCTCGCGGACCCATTGTCCCCGACGCGTCGGCGAAGCCCAACGGAAGGAGGATTCATCGTGCATATACATCGAGCACCTTAAGGTAAGTCGTTATACCGGCACTAAAGAACTATGCTTCGTACCGCGATGATTCCGACTCCGCGGTTCTTTCCGTGCAATTCCACACGTGGTCCTCGACTTCTTCGGTAGAATTTCTCGTTATACAGTAAATGAGTATTTGCTTCCGTTTGCCAATTTCGCTAAGAAAATTCGCTTTCATCGTTCGATTCGCCTCGCCGCGTTTTCCTGTGCATGTATACCTCGCCCTCGGCCAATCTTTCCTTTGGCCAGGCAAAAAAAGCGCAGTACGGCGTCAGTCTTGGATGCCATCTTCGCGCCGTGGCGTACTTGCGTACCACCACTGCAAAGTGGGGGCGATAGAGCCACGTTGTATGATGGACGGCAATTCTTTGAGGGTTTCATGGAAAAATAATATCGAGCGAATATTTATTCATTCGTAAAATATAGCTTCGCTCGCCGGAATCGCCGAAATCGGAAATTGAGTCCGTCGTATATGACGCTTACCACGGACACGTGTATTACTACTATGTACTCCCCAAGAATGGACGGATGCACGATGCCATTTTATCCTGTTATTCAAAATAGCTTCTATTTCGTCAGATTCCTTCTCCTTATGTTAATTCTATATGAAAAATTTCTGTTATTTTTTAACAGAAATTAGAATGGGAATAATTTCCATCCTGTTTTCTCCGATTCTTGTAATTACTCATATAATTCGATTTTTATATAAATTTTTTTACATTTCTTATAGTTCATCTTTTTATATCAAATTTTTAGAAATCGCTTTTATTTAAATAATAATTAAAATATTTTCAACATAATAATTTTGTATACTATATATTATTGCAATACTTATAATTATGATAGTAATCTATTTTTCTAATAATTAAGATATTTCATTTATTTAATTTTATTTTTCAATTTCTCTTGTAGATTCAAAAAATAGATTCATTATTTTATATTTGAGCTGCTAATGGAATTTGATTATAGTTCTATTATATAATAATTTAATTGAAAGGTTTGCATTTTATTTTGCATGAAAGTAATGCAAATAAGAGGCATTGTTATTAAAGTTTTAAAATTTATAACCACAAACATGTACGCGAACTGTGTACAAGAGATCGGTCAATTACTTTTGCAGATTTATCAAACATGAGTTCGAGCGCTTGTTACAAGTGTAACCGGATGGGCCATTACGCTAGGGAGTGCCCTCAAGGTGGTGGTGCTGGAGGTAGAAGCGACCGTGGACGTGACCGAGAAGGTGGTTTCGTACGAGGTCGTGACAAATGCTATAAGTGTAACCAATTTGGACACTTTGCACGTGAATGCAAGGAAGATCAAGACCTTTGCTACCGTTGCAATGGTGTTGGACATATTGCAAAAGACTGCCAACAGGTTATTAAAAATTGAATTTTTTCATATATAGTCTCATATTTTCAAATATTTTCCATAATACAATATGCATGAAATTTGACCTTAAAGCGTTTTAGTATCAAACCATCTTGTTGTATCATGCTATATCATAATCTAGAGTATTTTAAATAGGGGCCTGAGATGAGCTGTTTCAACTGCAACAAGACTGGTCATATTGCACGTAGCTGCCCTGAGGGTGGCAATGATTCTGGACGCTTCTCCATGCAAAGTTGCTACAATTGTAACAAGACAGGTCATATCGCTCGCAACTGTACCGAGGCTGGTGGAAAAACGTGCTACATTTGTGGCAAAACTGGTCACATAAGCCGTGATTGTGATCAGGATGACAGGAAGTAGGATATAACCGGAATCCGTGCCGCTCGCTTAACGATAAGCCGTTTACCGTCGCGCGCGCTACTACCGGGAATTGTAGCTAGGTAGGGATGTGCGAACGTATGTCTCGTTGATGCGTATAATCGCTAAAAACGTGTTTCGTCATAATCGTTCGAATTTCAATCTCTCCATGCCCAACTCCCGGAAGCCCATTTTATTCCTAGTTTCTTTCCCCTCTAAACATCGTTGTTCTCTTCGCAAGGGTTTTTCTTATGATGTCTTTGTTTTTATTGCTGTTACACTACACCATACATGCGCGCGCGCGCACAAAGTACATTTACACATAGGACACATTCAAGCATTACATGAATACACACACTATTACAATGTAATAATATTATAAACATTCGATTGAATTAGAGTAGAGACATGAATCCTCTGTCCCCTGACCTTCAAACTATCTCGTACGCGCATTATTTTGTGATGCAAGATGTCTGGATTTTTAATATACTTTGTAAAAAAAAAAGCATTTAATAAGATCAACATTCATAACACTATATTTTGTCAGTTCAACTGACGAAAGATTATTTACGTTCGTTAGTGGTTCATATCGAAACAACAAGATGATGAAATTAACGAGACAATTACATTTTTTGTACCAGAGAGAGCTACAATAATTATGAAAAAATTGTAATAAGTCAAAGAAATTATGTTCATTTCTCACATCCATGCATCTTGTATCCGGTCCTCCCTCTCGAACTCTCTAGCAACTCAAGAAAAAAAACTAAGAAATTCAGAATTAATGGGAAAGGAAATGAACATGCCGGCCCTGAATACATATAAATAAGGTTTAGTAACGCCAATTTTTTTATGTGTAAGGATGTAATTGAGGATCATTGAATCATTACTTTTATAACGAACCTCGTTTCAAATCTCAGCAAAACCTGCACAATTGTGAGATTGTCAGTGTTTACGAGTTTATATACAATTATACTTGGTCTATATACTAGATTCTGATAAACTAGGACATAACGTGTGCTTTTTATGTCAGATTCTTCAAGTGAAAATGAATATAAGTGCTGGTATGATCGTCAGTGATTACTACTACGTATATATGTATATATACATATAAACACAGAAGTCTATGCAAGTTTGCACATTTTGTACGTAAAAATCATAATTGTTGTATTGAGCGTCACCATTGTTCATACCGTCAACGATTACTACGGACTTGAAAAGGATCCAGTTGCATTTTACCTTACTATATCCTTACACATTGTGAAATGTTTCGTTACTAGGTATATGTATATATATATATATATATATGCACATATGTGTATACATATATACATACATATGTGCAGGAGCTGTATTTTGTACTGTAAAAAGCTAGATATACTCTGGTCGTTGCTGGTGACTAATTCTAATAATCCTTTTATTTATACATCACAAAAAAAACGGAATTATATTTTCATGTATAAAGTACTGCACTACTTTTTTTTTATAAGTTCTAGAACGAAAAATTTTAGATACGATTTGTCTAGCATTTTTTTGTCGAACATCTGCCAAAAAGTCATAAAGTGATAAATGAAACAAGTGTAGCACATTTAAAAGTCTCGAATATCTTTCTCCGAATATTGTGTGATTGTAGGAGATTATTAGGTTTACTACAAGTACAAAGATGTGCTGTTTTTCTAAAAAAAAAAAAGAGAGAAAAAATGAAGAATATAGAAAAAAGAAGTCATATGAACAAGTCTAATAGAAAACGAAATAGACTGCAACAAATTTTATGATAACGCCGCGCTTATAAATAATGAAAGCAGTTGTTGGAGTGTAAATTAAACGATGTCCCCTAAATATTTTGCGACTCGTTCCACCGAGCGAAAGATTAAATTTAAATTAATAAGATCGTTCACAAGATCTTTGTTCAGTCAAGGTAGATTGGGCGTGCACGCGTTGTGCATGTGTTAAATCCATGTTACTATTCAAAATAACATTCTTTCCCATACGATTCGACAGATCATGGATTTGCGCATGTAAAACCTGTACACAGTACACTGATACTTTTACCAGCAGCGACAATGTGTATTAATGTTCAGAAGCCAGGCGTGCCTGACTTGATGGAACTGAAAGCGCCTTGCGCGTCGTATTGTGTAGTACAGGTGTCCTGCAACAATTTTATACTCTTAACTGTTCGGGACTTAAACCGATCTCATACATGATTTTGGTAGTAGTAATCAGTGCGCTAGTGCGTCTGACGAGATTTGGAGGATCAAAAATTGTGTATTTCGCTAATGGACCGCAACCTTTGGTGCTCTCATTCGATGAATTGGGGCTTCTTAACGCGAAGATCAAGAATCCGTGTAAACAATTTTCCTTTGTTTCACTGACCAATATGTTGTATAGTTTGAATACACGCGTGTACACGGATGCATGGTTTATCATGTAAAGACGATGTCTTACCATGTAGGATATCGGAGGGAAAAAAACAACATAACTCGATGAGTATGCAATTCAGATGTGTGAGGTTCATTTGGTGGCACCGGAGGTTCAGATGAGCATATAAAGAAAAAAAATGAGTGCGATAGGGCACCTGCGCTTTTGTCTCTGCTACAAGACTTACGTACGAACATTGTAAAGAATACGACTGTTACAGTGTATGAACTAATTCGATTGGTGTATAACCGATCACAGCTCGACTTATATTAATCTATTAATACTTAAAGGAAGAAAATGAAGACGATGATGAGGAAAAAAATAAGCTACAAAGTAATAAAGGATTGCGGAGTATTTGAAGTTATGTTTTTAAACTGAATTTTTGAAATAGAATGTGTACGGAGAGGCAAAAACGAGATCTTGTTTTTTTTCTGTTCCCCCACATGTTTATCTATTACTGGTATCTACGAATATGAACGGTGTACGATATAAAATATACTTCATCTGTATTATTTATATTTCAGTTGGCAAAGGAGATCGATTATTAATAAAGTGTAAATGTATAGCTTTCCGTTTCGGTTGTTCATCCTTTTGTATATGTACGATTATGTGGTCTTTCTTATTTTAAACCCTTTATATGTTTTTTTATTATAAATTAGGTGATTATTTAAAGGAAGAGATTGTTTTTCGTATCAATCTATTTTACTATACAGTATATTTTTGCGTTTCTTATTATATTTTTATGGTTATTTCTTTTGGCTAACTTCTAGAAAGAAATTTATACATATACATTTTGATTGGAATTTTGAATATTTTAGAAAGAGTTAGCCTATTTCTATGGGCAACGTAAATCATTTCATTTTTGGCACAACAATTTGATTTGTCTATCATATTTCTTTGAATCCTCATAGTTTGCAGTAATATAGTTAATTAATAAAAATATAGGGTTAAAGTGTTGTAAATTTTCAGTGGATTAAAATTTCCGAGGTGCATATGATAAAACAATGGCAAATACATTCATTTTGTCGATGATATTGATTTATTCAAAGTAAAATATGTTTTCCAGCACTTTCATGATAAAATGTATACAGAGTTGCTTGCTTATCATGACATGATGAAACAGCGGAATTGTGGAACGAGACAAGAGGAACGTGAAATCAGCGAAACTCGTAAAGGAACTTGTGTATCCATCCGGTTCGGTCCGTGTAATTTTCCCCGCGCCCTCTCTCCATAATCTCACGTCTGTCAAATGGTCGTGAATTCTCGAAAGATGTGAGGATTTGGAAAGTGGACACGCAGAGGAAATAGTGTCTGTAGTTTTCGCATAATGCTATTGCATTCAAAATATATTACGGCCGCCGATGTTCCGTTATATTTACGGTAACGACGAGGAAGTATTTGTCGGGGAAAGGAGTACAGCGATCTTGAACGGTGCGCACAGCAATGGCCACGACAGACAGTGTTACGGTAGAAGACCTCCGGATCGAGATCGAGAGACTCTCACGTGAATTAGATTTAGCATCTACAGAAAAAATACAATCGGCTAAATATGGTCTAGCGTTGCTTGAAGAAAAATCTATTTTGCAACAAAGATGCAACGATCTCGAGGCCCTCTACGAAAACACGAAACATGAATTGGAAATCACACAAGAGGTTAGCTCACTCTTTTTTATGTATGTATTTTGATGGACGTGAATTGTTTTGGTATGAATTCTTAATTCTCTGTGTACTCTGGCTTAAAATTTTGCGCTGTCTACGAATTTTTGATTTTTCAACAATGTCTGTTCATATTAAAATATGTTCCACGATATGCTAATTATATTGTATTTGTACTTATGTATATAGATATATATATATGTATATATATTTATTGTTTTAATGAATATTTCCCTAATGTCTTTACTTATACAGGCTTTAGCGAAGTTTCAAACAACTACAAAACTAACTACAAAAAGTGGTATAGAACAAGAAGAGAGTCTCATTCATGAAAATGCTGAACGAGAAACATCTCTTCAGTCACAAATTATCGAATTAGAAAATGAAACAAAGCAAGTATGTAAATTGTTTTGAAAGAATTTATTCATTTATTAATTATTTCTTTAAGTTGAAATGTTCTTTATTCAATGTTGTTCTGTCTAGTTACGTCATGAACTGGAACGAGTGCAATCTGAACGTGATCATGCATTCCAAGAACGAGAAGAAGTTGGTAAAGACCATCAACAAGCAGAGACAGACAGGAAATGTTTACGTACTATGGTACGTGAATGTAGATTTCGTGAAGCTCGTCTACTTCAAGATTATTCAGAGTTGGAAGATGAAAATATTTCATTACAAAAACAAGTATCTGGATTACGATCCAGTCAGGTAGAATTCGAAGGTGCCAAACATGAAATAAGAAGATTAACAGAAGAAGTGGAATTTCTAAATAGTCAAGTTGAAGAATTAGCAAATTTAAAAAAGATTGCTGAGAAACAAATGGAAGAAGCTCTTGAATCTTTACAAGTTGAACGTGAAGCAAAATATGCTCTCAAAAAAGAACTTGATCAAAGAATTAATAGTGAGTCCATTTATAATCTTAGTAATCTTGCACTTTCAATTAGAGGTATTACAGAGGATCAAACAATATGTAGTGATGGAGAAGATGATTCTCCAGCATTACGTAGAATTGAGGCTGATTTGAAAACTCAAGAACCAGGTACTTCAGCTACTGACAAACAAGTTGACTTATTCTCTGAAATCCATTTGAACGAACTAAAGAAATTAGAAAAACAGTTAGAACTAGCTGAGTCTGAGAAGACTCATCTCACACACAATTTAAGAGAATCACAGTATGCAGTTGAGAAAAGTCAGAATGAATTGCAATCCTTTGTTGCGCGCATTGTGCAATTAGCAGCCCATGTACAATCATTGCATCATCTTCACTCTAAATTGCCTGAAAAACAAACAGAAGAAACAACATTGGATAAACTAAATCTGGTATGTGTGAGAAACAAATACGTGTTTGTTTTAGGATAGAATGTTAATTAATTTCTATTTTATTTTTAGGCCATAATGCAATATCATCAATGGAGTACTATGTCTGCACGAGAAGTGAATCAGCTTCAAAAAGATTTAGCTGAATTGGAAAATGGTTTAACTATATCTGATTCTACACAACAATTACGAACGGAATTAACGAATCTTAGGAATAAGGTATGGAATTTTTTTACTTTTATATTAAATTTTTTATTTTGTATATAATAAGCAGTGACATAGCGGCAAATACGAAGAACAGACGTATAAGTTATTAACTTATTAAGTTTCCACTGACAATAAGTTAGTACATGGAAATATCGAGAGTAAAATAAACTGTGACTCTGGCACAATGACAATTAATATTCAAAATTTAGACTTTGAATAGAAATTATGGCATTTCAGATCCCTGAGTCAGAGAAGAGCCTTCGAGAAAAGGTTGGAGCGTGTGATCCCTTTGACGTATTTACCAATTATTTAATAACAATTTGTCTTTTGGCTCCTTTAATGATCCGTACAAATTGCTTTCTAATGTTCTAACAACCCATCTTGTATTGCTTTTGATACTTTATATTCTTAACTGTACATGTTCCTACAGCTACTGACGGGCAACCATGATTTATCAAAGCATAGACTCCTTTGTGAAAATATATTTGTACTCTTATGTATTCTAGCATATTATTGTTTTCACAAATGGGTTGACATGATCAGTTTCCATATGAATGTTTTTCTATCAAGTGCTCAAACAGATGTACGGATCTCGATTGCTATGCACTGTGGCTTTAAAATAGAATGTGCTTAGGAACAAGAAATCAGTCAATACTATCCTTCTATTTTTTTTCACTTGCATCTAACGTAGCATGAGTCAGACTCACAGAGCCTGTTTGCACGATGTTCAAGCAGATGTTCTGTATATCATCTTGTACAGTCTTGCAAAATTACTTCAACTGTCAAGCATTGTTTTCCTGAAATACAACATCTATCTTTTACAATCGAAGTTTTAAAGCTGATACATATACATACAGTATCAAGGAATATATAATACATGACAAAAATGGCAAGAGCCCACTGAATATTCTCAATATGAATATAAGTGATATTTATTATATTTCAGCTTTTAGATACAGAGCATAGAAGCATACAGCTTGAATCTGATATTGCTACATTGTCAAAACTTGCAATGGAAGCTGGTGGTTTTCTTGACTCTGCACAGAACGATTTACAAAATATTTCTGACGAACTTGCTCAACTCTATCATCACGTTTGCACAGTTAATGGAGAAATTCCATCGCGCGTGGTTCTTGATCATGAAAAGATCGTTCCTGATAAGGAGGAAGAGAATGGAAAGATAGAATGGTGTAGAACTTCGTTCAAAACTGATATACAAATTAAGGATTTAGAAAGTTTGAGTAAAGCTAAAGAAATAGCGAAACATATTGAAACTGCAATGGATCAAATTAAACACCTCAGAAGCGCTGTAGAACATACAATTGAACTTTCCAAAGTCAAAGGAATACAGTCGAATGTTTGTAATGTGTGCGAAGGTAAGTTGAAAGGATTGGTGCACGAACTTATTCGTATTTATTTCACTTCTATATTAGAAAGACAGTTATCTAGGATGAAAGACCCATTTACTGTCATGTACATTCTTTAATTTAATATTTGGGTAATGTTTTGTACAAACTTACAGACATCTGTACGTACATAAGGTTTGTAGATGTCCAAAGAATGTCCACAAACAGTCTTGACTACAAGCTATCTGCACTCTGCAGACTGTTATAGATAATTGCTTGTTAGTCTGGACAGGCTTTGCGGCTTTCAAAATATATTTATAAATCAAATGAATTTATAAACAAAAATAGAGGTTCAAAAAGAAAGAAATTAAATAAAAACTTATATTTTTAGTTAATTAATACAAAAATTATGCAATAATGTCTGTCATTTCTTAAAGTGTTAGTAGTTTGAATTTTTACTCTATTTTTCTCATTATAAATTGTAGGATCTGTAAATGAGAACAAAGCAGAAGTAGCAGATCTACAAGAACAAGTGATTAGGTTGAAGGCCTTGCTATCAGCTAAACGCGAACAAATCGCAACCTTAAGAACAGTACTAAAATCAAACAAAAATACTGCAGAAGTAGCACTTACAAACTTGAAGGGCAAATATGAAAATGAAAAGAGCATTGTTAACGATACCATTCTAAAATTGAGACATGAGCTTAGAATGTTAAAAGAAAATGCAGCAACATTCTCAAGTAAGTTTATTTTAATTTATAATTGCACATATATATATATATATATATAAGTTAAGATATTGAAAATGGGTTACACAACTTATTCTACTAGTTTTTGTGATAGAGAAAAATATATCGAATATAATCTAACATTGATAGTCTTTTGTTTGAAATTAGATTGTCGTTTTATAAAAAGTATCGCACCTTTTTAGTTACATTTTAGTAGGTATATTAGAACTTCTTATAAAAAAAATTTGATCTCTTCATTTTTTCTGTGCTTTCACTTACATAAAAACTATCAATATCATGTTTTTGTCTCTTTTGAAATTATTCAAAATTAGTATGATGCAGTTTTTTCTATCATTAAAAGTAGCGAACTTATTGAGAGCTATATAGTTATATATTGTGTATTTTTGTAGTAGTGTTAGAAGTTTGTATTATTTGAACTTATGACCTGAGATATTTAGTTTTTATTGATTTGTATCTAGTGCAGTTAATTTATTCTCTTTTTTCTATTTTGTTCTACTAACATTATTACACTAATATAATAACTTCTAAATAATTATTGTTACCAGCATTTATGTATATGTTGCTAATTTTAACAAGTTGTACTACAATCGACTATGCAGTTGCATTGGGAGTTTGTCGCCAACAATATTGCTTTATTTTGTAGCAAATTATATTATTTGTTACTACTAGCATTCGCAGAAATATTAATATATTTCCTTAAAATAAAGCATAATTATTCTTAATATACAGTCATAAATATTTGTTAAAAATACTAACTTGTATATGGTGTTCATTACTCTATGATATATCAAACAATTTATAATGTGTTCAGGATGGCTATGGAAACGTCTTTTTAATATTACCATATCATTCCCATAATTTAGTTACTTAATATAATATTAAAATGTATCATATTGGGATTATATACAACTAACTTTGGTTTTTACTCTTATATATTCTTATAATTTTATAACATTAATCTTGTATACATTATTTTGTTACATATGAAATGTCCGATTTTAGAATGCAGTTGTTATATGGTATTTTGATAAAGAAATAGTAGATTTGTAGTTACTGTTACAAATCGAACATCATGTGAAACAACCTAATATATGATATAGTAACCCTGCAATAATTATCTGTTTCTCTGAAGAGCTTATCCTTAAAACACTATAAATGTAATTATTGGCTAGCGATTGTATATTTAGCTGTTCCTATTTAAATGAATCAGTTACGTATATTCACGTTGCTCCATTTTGTGTACTTACACTTCATGCTTACGCATCCTCCTTGTATTTGGTGTTAATCCCTGCTAACCACACTCCTCAGGTTTGCGTGCGATGTTTGCCGCACGCTGTGAAGAATACGTGACGCAAGTCGAAGAGCTTCAACGGCAGCTGGCGGTGGCCGAAGACGACAGGAAAACGTTGAATCAGCTACTGCGGTTAGCGGTGCAACAAAAGCTTGGTCTGACGATGAAGTTGGAGGAGTTGGAGGTGGCTCGAGAGCTACGGAACACTCGACGACATGCAGCCAGCGCAAACGGACGAGGAGGTAGACCGCGATTGTCGCAACAGACGAACCGTCCTCATTTAGGCAGAGAGTTCTTCTAGAAAATGATGAAGATGTGGAGCAAAATATTCTGAGAAAAACGAGGATTTTGAACTTTTCAATTTTTTACTGCTCGTCGTCGAATCGCATAGCCATTGAAAACTGATTAGCTGCGCTTCTCGGGATTGCTTTTCGATGATAGGGAAATAGCAGAGTTTAGCATTTACTCCCCCTTTTGAATATTTCACACACGATTACTCGTAGGTGCATAGAAAGAATAGAGATTGTACAAAACCGTTCTTGTAATATGTCATGAGAATATTTTTGGAAAATTTGGGCAGACCAACGACCGTTTAATTCTAGAACTACCGAAGTAAGATCTTTCACGTTCTGTGTTAGAGGAATAGGAGACAGGTGGAGGGAGACATAATATTCAGTAATGTTTTCTGTCAGTTTTTAGCAAGCGTGACCTATTTATCTTATTTATTGAAGAAAATTATTTCTCTTGACTTTGTTATTTCACTTGACATGTTTGCTTTTAATCTGACAATGTACAATCTGTACAATGCAATTTTTATAATGAGATGTTCTTTTAGAACTTGAATTACTTGTGCTTATAGCACAATTTCGACACAACAACTCGTCTTTTTTTTTCCAAGATATGTGTTGTGTGTTCTTTGTAATATTTTGGTTTTAACGAATTGCGGTAAAAAGTAATTTAGTAGAAGGTGTTTTAAGTGGTGTGATACGTTTTGTATTCTCCTCTCCGAGTGCTAGAGTTGATAGGAAGAAAAGCAAAGCCTGCTCTCCTCGTTTGTAAGGAATAACTTTTGTATTGAATTGAAGAGACGCGGAGCAGAACGTTTGGAAAGCTTTGAAATGTTCACATTTTCTTGCACCGATGTTGCTCCATATCGTAGGAGTTTTTAGGAAGCTCTGCCTTCTGTTACCAATGTTGTTAGTAGAGATGCCTGATAACAAGCATAGAACGGGTTTCTGTTGCTTTTGTTTTGTGTGAAGCACAGAATTCTGTGTAATATTCTGTGCTGGATGATTCGTTCACAGGGAATCTTGCAAACTGCAAACGGTTCCTGTGAACACGAAAGTTTAATGATATTTTAACCTTTGAATTCAGTTTAAAAATAGTTCGCCTTTCTTTTTAAGAAAGTAGCGCGTGCGTCAATTGTACATGTGTTCGTTTCTTATACTTTAGCCGACCATATATATGATTTTAGTTAGACTTATATTTATCTAGTATAATGTTGTCTATCAGTTTATAACAGCGTAGAGAATATTCATGCATGAATGACTCGTATGGTTATAATACTTGTTAGATTGAGTCACAGATAATTATCCACAGCTAATCGTTGAATTCTATTTTTATTCAACACAGTTAAGTATTAACGTTCAATTGAGTTTGTATCCTCCACTCTGACGAACGGTTTGTAAACGTTCATGTATTGTAGTAAGTATTCACAATGAGACATTCGGGACCAGAGGAAAAGCGATTCTCAATCGGTTGCGCCACGAGCCGATTCTCAAACGTCCTGAAAATTGTTTTCTAATGAAAGAGAATTTATTTGATCGTTGACTGCCGTCTTTTAAATTATTTACGATTTTGTTTATCTTGTGGTTAAATTTGAGCTGTTAGTTCCGTCCTTAACGTGTTAGTACTTCTTTCTTTTTTTTTTTTTTTTATTATATTATATTTTCTATAGTTGTATTTGCTGTGAATGCATAAATGATATGGTGCCAAAGACCACGAGTTAAGCAATTTTGGTTGGCGGGATACATTGAACGTTAGTAGAAAAGGCAAAGTTTATCACTGAACGTATTTATTGTGTTACACGATCTTTTATTCGCATAATGCAATTGTTTAGATGGGATTATTGTGCATGAAGAGTCTGCCTTAGACTTTTGCTGGACGTTATTTGTGACTCAAACGAATATATGTGACAAGTGCAAGTTCTTTCGTATTAAATGGGGGGTGCATGATGAAAACAGAAGAAAATGAACGTATACTGTTTTTTAGGTAGACGAACAAGAAAAACAAGAATTTTACATTGCATACCATAGAGACAATATTATTGTGCGCGACAAGTAGCGTTTATAATCAAAGTAGAATGGAATACATCGTAGACGTTTAGAGTCGAAGAAAAAAAAAAAAAACGTAAAGAGTAGCGAGAAAAAAACCGAAATTCTTAGGGACCCATTCTCCGACTAACTTTGTCCAGCAAACGACATTGTTCAATTGCAAAGCGAAAGAAAACGTTGCTTCGTTGTCGACAACGTTATACGTTTTGACCTTTTCTTTCGGTCACGTTTCTTTTTCTGGTCCGATTCTTCTTGTTTGTGGCATTCTTTTTTTAGCACGACCCCCCCCCCCCCCACTTAAAAAAAGAAAAAAAAATCACGATGTCGTGTTCATTATATTCCAGAGGGAGCATTGTGTTTTATCATTGAATGTAACTTGGCCTAACCAGGTTCCAATTCAATTTTATTGAATGTGGCAGCGTATTGTTACTCTATTTGCCTGTGTCTACAATTCTAATCAACAGAGATCCTTGTTTACCGATTTATTTATATATATATATATTTTTTTTTTCTTTTTCCATTACTTAACACTATTTAGGAACTAACGGAATAAAAATTGTAAATGATGATATTTTACTTTTTTGTTTTATTTTCTGTTTTGTTTCTGTCGTGCTCGTTCAAATTAACAAATTCGCTACGAGTTACGCCGATTATTTACGCACGTAAATATTGTTATAAATATTTAGCGACTAATCAAGTTGTTGTTCGATACGATACATTATAATTGAAATGCAGCGAATTATAATGAATCGAGATGACCGTTCCAAGTGTGTTCGTTCGTTTCTTTGTTTTTTCCTTTTAAATAATTCTTTTGTAATTTATTTGAGGCAAACGAAATTGTGAACTTTCGGTTTTGCACGAATGTAATCTGATATTTGTATGATGTTCTACGTGTATCAATGCATCTGTTCTCCTCGTGGATTCGTAGCGAATCTGTTGATCAAGACATCTCGTAGTTCGACGAAGCGCGTTTGCGAAGAACGCGATGGTTATATCGTGTATCAATTTTGTTTACACGAAATGATTAGCCGGGTTGGATTTCGTGCGGATAGACACAGGCGGTTCCAATTTATGTCCATAAACCGAGCCAGCCTCATACCACCGTCCCTTTCCTACCCTTCGCGCCATTGTCAGGAACAAACAGCAGAAGAATATTCTTTCGTTTCTTTTTACGACCATTAAGTAATGTTTACCTTCGACTTCGTCCTTTGATGAAAAGAAATTCGTCCTCAACTTTTCGTCTTGCCGTCCGCGCTCTACAATGGCGACTCGAAATATCGTCGTATATTATAAACGAGAAGGAGGAAAACAATCTCAAATTGTCATTACCGCAGAGAGAGCTAGTAGCTGAAATTTTATTGTATTTTCGAGAAATGTTAATTGTCCTTGTCGGCTAATCGAGAAGCCACACTACTCGCGATACGTCCGATGTTGTTATCCTTGGAAAATTTTATAGGTAGACATTCTTTCGGTCGCTTTACGTTGCCTTCAATCACGAACTTCGTATTTGATCACTGTCGATTCACGAAAGTATACGCGACAACTATGTTATCTCGTCGAAAGTTGTTTAAGTTTTGTATCTCGAAGAAATAGTTGTCGTCCCGTCGGCGATTTCATTGAGTTCGATCTTGAGATCTGTTCTACACGAGTTTGAATTCTATTAATTGTTATAAACGAGTAGAAACGAAGGTGTTAGAGATGTGGAAAATATCACGTACGAAATTCGGTCACCAAAGCGCCAAAACCTGTAAACTTCTGCCAAAGATATTCTGTCCTTTCGAGGGTCTAATCATCCTTCATGCACTTGACGTCCTTCGCAAAGTTCCTTCGCGTTGCAACGCGTATCGTCGAGAATCGTTGCAACACGTTCAACTCTGTCAAGAGTCCCCAGAACGGAGTCCATGGAACGTGTCCATTCTTTAATTATATCGGTGGGAATGCAATGTCGTCTTTGAACCTTGCCGCTGTGAACAATCTCGAAACAACATACAAAATTACATCGCCGTTTCGAGTTATTTTTATAAGTCTCTAGCAGGAGGCTTTCGCTCGAATCGTTTCGAATCTCTTCAGCGAATACCGAAGTCGATTACGATTAATTATTCGATATTGAATTTGAAATTTTCAATCCTAATCTGTTGTTTTCGTTTGAGCACATTAGGAGGCAGTTATTTTCAAGTAAGAATATGAAATCTAGATTTACGGATGTCGATTATATTTTTCAAGTGAGCCAATTCGACTCATATAAGAGAATTGAAGATTTTTTCAAAGAAGAAAATACTTCAGCTAATAGTAAAGTCGATTACGATTAATTATTCGATATTGAATTTGAAATTTTCAATCTTAATCTGTTATTTTCGTTTGAGCACATTAGGAGGCAGCTATTTTCAAGTAAGAATATGAAATCTAGATTTACGGATGTCGATTATATTTTTCAAGTGAGCC
>CM052097.1:23429806-23482805 GCA_028453745.1 Agapostemon virescens | reverse complement strand
CGCTTCATTTTATCAACCCCATTTTTCCCATTTTCGCCATCGAACGCCCCGAAAGTTCAAAGTCGCGCCACGGCTGCAATTCGATTCCGATCGACCTAAAAATTGCCATACACTCTGACCGCGCGTCTAGAAACGTGTACACAAAATTACAAAAGAATCGGAGACCTAAAGATTTTTCGCGATTTTAAGAAGGGGGTTACCTTCAATATTTAGCGATTTTATGGCAATATTTGGAAAATCTTTGAAGTCGTGCCCCGGCCAAACTATTAGAGCTATGGACATGAATCCTACGGGAAAATCTTCCTCAATCCTTCCTCTTTAAGAAGTGCCTCATTTTCTAGGCTAGCGTTTCGGGGGACTTCAGGACGCTTCATTTTATCAACCCCATTTTTCCCATTTTCGCCATCGAACGCCCCGAGATATCAAAGTCGACCCACGGCTGCAATTCGATTCCGATCGATCTGAAAATTGCCATACACTCTGACCGCGGGTCTAGAAACGTGTAGACAAAATTACAAAAAAATCGGAGACCTATAATTTTTCTTCAATTTTTCACGATTTTAAGAAGGGGGTCACCTTCAATATTTAGCGATTTTGTGGCAATATTTGACAATTCTTTGAAGTCGTGCCCCGGCCAAACTATTAGAGCTATCGACATGAATCCAACGGGAAAATCTTCCTCAATCCTTCCTCTTTAGGAAGTGCCCTCATTTTCTAGGCTAGCGTTTCGGGGGACTTCAGGACGCTTCATTTTATCAACCCCATTTTTCCCATTTTCGCCATCGAACGCCCCGAGATTTCAAAGTCGCGCCACGGCTGCAATTCGATTCCGATCGAGCTGAAATTTGGCATACACTCTGCCTACCCATCTAGAAACGTGTAACCAAAATTACACAAGAATCGGATACCTAAAGATTTTTCACGATTTTAAGAAGGGGGTTACCTTCAATATTTGGCGATTTTGTGGCAATATTTGGCAAATCTTTGAAGTCGTGCCCCGGCCAAACTATTAGAGCTATGGACATGAATCCAACGGGAAAATCTTCCTCAATCCTTCCACTTTAAGAAGTGTCCTCATTTTCTAGGCTAGCGTTTCGGGGGACTTCAGGACGCTTCATTTTATCAACCCCAATTTTTCCCATTTTCGCCATTGATCGCCCCGACATTTCAAAGTCGCGCCACGGCTGCAATTCGATTCCGATCGAGCTGAAATTTGGCATACACTCTGCCTACCCATCTAGAAACGTGTAACCAAAATTACACAAGAATCGGAGACCTAAAGATTTTTCGCGATTTTAAGAAGGGGTATACCTTCAATATTTAGCAATATTTGCCAATATCTGGCAAATCTTTGAAGTCGTGCCCCGACGAAACTATTAGAGCTATGGACATGAATCCAACGGGAAAATCTTCCTCAATCCTTCCACTTTAAGAAGTGTCCTAATTTTCTAGGCTAGCGTTTCAGGGGACTTCAGGAAGCTACCTTTTATCAACCCCATTTTTCCCATTTTCGCCATCGAACGCCTCGAAAGTTCAAAGTCGCGCCACGGCTGCAATTCGATTCCGATCGACCTGAAAATTGCCATACACTCTGACCGCGGGTCTAGAAACGTGTAGACAAAATTACAAAAAAATCGGAGACCTATAATTTTTCTTCAATTTTTCACGATTTTAAGAAGGGGGTTACCCTCAATATTTAGCAATATTGGCCAATATCTGGCAAATCTTTGAAGTCGTGCCCCGGCCAAACTATTAGAGCTATCGACATGGCTCAAACGCTAAAATCTTCCCCAAACCTTCCTCTTTAACGCGGAGCGACTATGCTCGCCCGTCGTAACGAAAGGGTTGATTAACCATCCGTTTTTCCAACGCCGTCTACATTTTCCATCAGAGGCGGCGACATTCTGGTGGCGCCTAGCAGCTGGCAATGGGTGAATCCGAACGAGTACGTGCACGAAACGCTATCGGACGGCGTGCATACGTTGATCATAGCGTGCACCAGCTCGTGGTATCAATCGAGAGAAGACGAACCACCTACCAGCACCGAAGGTGAATTTGCAAATTATACCGTCTGCTTTCTTCGATAACGATTAAAAAGTATCCTGTTCAGAGGAGGACGCGGATCGCTTGGACTACTACGATTCGAGGTACGTCTCGAGAACGGCGATAGATTCCGAAGCTGAAGCTGTGATGGTCAGTCTGCGTAACAATTTAGAGACGGAGAAGTTCCGACAGATCGATTACACCTGTAAGTAACGTTAAACAGGCTCAACTCTGTTCGACTCAACTGAAAAGAACCGAAATGGACTATCAAGTCCTACTATGGCGTGGAATCGGTTACCGTCTAGTAGAACTTTATAGGTGTTTTAACTAATTTATTAAATAGAAATCCGATTTACAGAACAATAGTAGGTTTTAAGACGCGACACCTACTTTTATATACTATAATCGACCATAAAATCTAAACAAAACCAAACTGTCGCCGCTGTTCTAACCCAGACCATTGTCGAGACGATTGTCGACGCGAAGCTTCGTCTTCCAGTGCGTCCGAAAGTTGTGAAGATAGCGAAAGCACGTTTGAAGAACGCTTTGCGGAGCTACATGCTGCGACCAGTGACCCGATCCGTGGAGATGGACGAGCCTATGGAATACCTAACAGAGATGAGGCAAGTGGTGATACTGTTCATCAACGTGCTAACAGCGACGGTGGGCAAGAAAACGTTGATCGTCTTGGTCAACTCGGCGTACAAACTTGTGTGCAGGTGAGTCTTGCCGGTTTCTTAAAATTAAAACGAAGACGATTTCGACGGTATATTCGATCGACATAGGATCGTCGGCGGTATGCACGGGTGCGTGAACAAGACGTCCCTGTTCGACAAGGACCTAATGTTCTTATGCGTGTTCGGTTTGCGGGGCGACAAACACGAGTTGGAGTCACAGATCGGATTGAAATGCGCGGCGAAGCTGCGGAAAACTCTTGCGGCCTTGGACAATGTGAAATCCGTGACGGTCAGCGTGACAACGGGGATGACTTACTGTGGTGTCGTCGGTCACATTCTCCGGAGGGAGTACACCGTCATCGGGATGACGGTCAACAAAGCTGCGAGACTCATGGTCGCTTATCGGGACAAAGTGAGTGCAGCCAACGGTGTTTTATATCCTTCGATACGAATAATTACGGTGTCCCGTAACTGGTGGTGCAACCTAGCAGGTTAAATAAATTACTGTTGATTTTGTAGGATTTTTGAAGTTGTTGGTTTGGCAGTTAAAGTGTTCAGCAATTTTTGAAAACAAACATATACAACCTGTTTGAGTTATTCGCATGATTTCAGGTGGTTTGCGACCGAGAAAGCTTCCTCCACTCTCATCTCGAGGCCAGGCACTTCATTTTACAGGAGCCAAGGTTCTTGAAGGGAATCACTAACGTAGGTCCCATTTACGAGTTCCAGGAGCAGCCGAAGTAAGCCCTGTTCACATTTCCCTCGAGAATATTAGTATATATATAATATTATATTAGTATATATATATCGAGTATATTGTATAGTTATTGTCGTTCGATCCGCATTCAATTAGATACAGCATGGCGGATCTAGTGTGGAACAAGTATCCATTGCTCGGCAGGGAACTTGAAATAGAGAAATTCCAGAAAATATTGATGAAGCTGCTGCATCATTCCATTTCGAAGATGACGGTTGAAGAACCAAGACCCAAATACAATACCCTGATTATAAAGTAATTAGCAGTAATGTTTCCTAGCTTACAACCCATTGATAGTTAAAGAACTCTTGTATTCGCAACCAGAGGCGAACCAAGAATAGGCAAGACGAAACTACTGGATGAATTCACGCAGAACGTTCCGATGGGAGTAAATAGCAATTATGTTTCATTGCGACCGAACAACGTCAAGGTTGACATCTGATTTCTAACAATCTTACCCAGGAAACCTTTTAACCCTTCAGGGACTAAGTTTGCAGGAACAACAAACGAGTCTTTCAGTTTTATAGAACATATTAGCACGATTGGTAAATGGATACTGTTATAAACTTTTGAATTTTATAAAATGGATTAGCATAATTGGTAAATAGATTCTGATAAAAATTTTCTACTATTATAAAACATAGTAGAACTGATAAATGGAATCTGATAAAAACCTCTTCTCCACTGTTATAAAACACACTGGCAAAATTGGTAAACCAATTCTGACAGAAACTTTTCCCTTTTATAAAATAGACTAGCACAATTAGTAAATGGATTTTGATAGAAATTTTTCACTTTTATAAAACACACTAGCACAATTGGTAAATCAATTCTGATAAAAACTGTTCACTTTTATGAAACATGGTAGAATTGGTAAATGGATTCTGAAGAAAAGACTTTTCAGGATTGTAAAACATTAATACAATTGGTAAATGAATTTCACTAAGAACTTTGCACTATTATAAAACACTCTAGCATAATTGACAAATAAATTCTACTAAATACATTCACTCGAGAGTGAAGTATCGAGGCATAGTTAACAGTAGTTCAACGAATGTAAACACTTTACCGACCGGCAGTCGATTAATCGACTTTTTGTTCCCAGCACTTACCGATCGGTAGCCGATTAATCGACTTTTATTCCACAGCGCTTACCGACCGGTAGCCGATTAATCGACTTTTTTATTTTCCGTTAGATTCGATTAGGTTAGACTGGCAAGTAGCAAGCAGCAAGCATTTCTTATTTTGTATTCAGATACTCGTTGCTTTGCACTGAAAGCACCCATATTTTTATACAGTTTTTAATTTTACCAGTTTTACCAGAGCATAAGAAAAGCGCATATATTCCCGCGCAATTTTCCCGCGCAGTATTCCCGCGCTATTTTCCCGCGCAATATTCTCGCGTAATATTCCCGCGCAATTTTCCCGCGCAATATTCCCGCGCAATTTTCCAGAGCATTAAAAAAGCGCATATATTCCCGCGCGACAGTCTAAGCCGAAATCGAGTCGGTGTCTCGAACGATCTGCGTCTGAGTGGCCGGTGAGAAGGGCATAGAATTCTCGAAACGCTACCGGTCGGTAAAGTGTTAATATCACGAACTTACTAACTTACCAACTTCCCCGAAGGGTTAAAAGTTCCCCTCTGCATTCCATACTAAAAATACAACCATCTCTCTTAGTGCAGTCCCCGTACAGCCTAATTCTGCTGTTATTCTCGATATCGTTGTCGTTCTCGGCCTCGACCACGCGGAAAGAACGCGAGAACAAGCTGCTTCAACGTTTGGGCAAGGTGCGACAGTCCTACTTCCTCTGCTCCCTCAATCAGCCCTTCAACGTCCGTTTTCCAAATTCTTCTCGCTACAACGGCCTAACCGAGACGGAGAAGTTGAAGATTTTACGAAAGTTCCTGCTGAAGTTGCTGAAAGCCTGCTTCACGGAGTTCTGGGTGATTATCATCGACGACGCCGAATACAGCGACCCGGAGTCCCTTCAGCTGTTCGACGTTCTGACCAAGATGGACATGATTTTCTACGTGCTGGGCATCGGTCGGAAACACGAGACCGAATTTCAGATTCATCCGAACATCCTGCGCAGAGCTAAAGTAACTGATCGAGTTCTATTGGGTTGGCAACTAAGTGCCATCCGCTTTATAGCCCTGACCTTGCGCCTTCGGACTACCATTTGTTTCGTTCCATGCAAAACTCCTTAAATAGTAAAATTTACTGGTGTACGAATGAGAATGTTTCTTATTCTTCGTCCATCCACGTCGACAACGCTTGATCTTAATACTAGGGTATAACTAATTTAACCTAAGGACTTAAAACTAACTATACTAATGACTAGTTATATTTTAACTTAACCTAGTTATCCTAGATGACGCGTCGAGCTTACCGTTACAGTCTTAATATATACCGTTCTTAACCGCTTTCCACCACTCAGCGTCTAAGGCAGGGTCCGCTGTCAGTGTGGGACTTGTCCCAAACGGTGTTCAGTGCGCAGACTCAGAAAGAATGAACACGAGGTTGTTCCTTGTTGTCATCGACAAAAACAGACAGTACCTAATCGAATAAAGTTATATTTTTAAGGAAAAATTTTGAAGTTTCATTGTTACTTAAAATCCGCAATCACTTAGTTGCCAATCCAATAATAATTGACCCGATGCTGGCGGACTAACCATCATGCGATTGCCCCGTTGACAGATTATGGAACTTCACGGTATAGACAGATGGTTCCACGCGGGTCTCGCTTGCCAGACGTTGAACGTGAACGGTTTACCCGCAGAACTCGAGAAGTAAGCTGTTCGATTTTGACCCGTCGCATTTAGGTTCACGGTAACGAACGTCCGCTTCGAAAGACTCATACAGGAGAAGAGCTTCGGCAATCCAGGCTGGATCGAGAGCTACCTGGTGAGCCTGTTGCAAGCAGGAGGCCTGGAAATCGTGATGATCAGTAAGAACGAAGCCGTGCAGAAGGGTTACGTGCTGCCGCCGATCACCATGTTGAAAAGGTTCGCTAAATCGTGAGAAATCGACTCGCTAAATCTTGTACTCGCACACAGTCCTCGAGGGACGCATTTCTCGATGATTATGGACTTTAATAATCCTTGTTCTTTAACCCTTTGCACTCGAATGGCGACTCTGAGGCGCCAGTAAAAATTGCCACAGTACTGTTTAAAACGATCTCTACAACGCTATGCTTGTACCTAAGGAATTTGTAAAAATGTAACTATTGCAAGGACGAGTAATAATAAAATTACCCACGTACATAAGATGAAATACATCATGTAAAGTGAAAATATCCTAAGTCAAAAGAATGCCTAAATTTTCGAGTGAAAGCAGCTTCGAGCGCAAAGGGTTAATCTTCTCCACTCGAAGATCCCTAATTTTCTAAAATTATCAACAATCTCGAGCAGTCGGCCATTTAATTCTCTGAATCCTGCTGTAAATTTGTTAAAATCAACCTATAAACCAATTGTATCTAAGACAGATATTCGTAGTCGTGGATCTCGTTAAATAACAATCTCCGAAATCAGGTTTTCATCGTCGAAACAAGCGGAGTTTGTGAACCAAGAACGGAAGGACAGGTGGCAGATGTACCGAGCGAGTTTCAAAGTTCGTACACTTCGAATTACACGCGAAGTAGGTTCTTCTTCTAACCGCCATGTGTCGATCGTCTTGAATCAGGACAGCATGATGTCGCTGATAGAAGGGAACATCGCGAGGAGTTTGCACAACGTGCAGAGCATCACCGAAGAGACCATGATCGCTGTTTGCAAAATCTCGGATAAATTCGTCTACGAAGACGTCGACACCGAGATCACGATGGATGGTAAGCGGTTCGATTCTCTTGCCGCGGCTAAGATTAAACTTAACTTGATGTCGCCGTTAGTTATGATCTTGAAGCTGTTCGATTCCCTGACACCTCTGGACCAACTTCTGCTGAAATGCGCGTCCGTGATCGGCGAGACCGTCAACAGACACATGCTCGAAAGTCTGATGAACCTGTCCGTGAAACGGGAAATCGGTCTAGGTAAACCTCGAAAATTTCTTCGCAAGCTTCTCGGTGAAAGTTTCCTCGCTGTTCCAGCTGTCGCGAAGCTGTTCGAGATACGAGTTTTCGGATGCGCTACCGGCGACTTTTCAAACTATTCCGGACCGATAGTATTTATCCAGAACATGCGGAATCCGGTCTCGGAAACGGGCATCTTCTGCAATTGCATCGGACTCTCTATTCCAGGTACATCCAGCGTTCCTTGTCGGCGCTATTCCGAGAGTTAGTAGACGTTAGGAAACCGTTAGGACGTTAATAGAGGTTAGTCGGTCGACTACCACCAGAAAGCCCCGGGTTCGATTCCCGACCGACCAGTTTTTCTTCCCTCCTTTCTTTCTGAGATATTATTATATTTGGAGGCTCATCCGGAATGAAGGGAGCACCGACTTTCAGTATGGTGGCACTGAAAAAGACGAAGTTTGAAGACAAGGTTGAAAGCTGAAGAGAAATGACAGATAAAGGCAAAGTTGAAAGTTGGAAACAAAGTCGAAAGTTGAAGACAACATTGAAGGTTCAGGACAACTTTGAATGTTGCAGGCAAAGTTGAAAGTTGGAAACACAGGTGAAAGCTGAAGACAACATTGAAGGTTCAGGACAACTTTGAAAGTTGAAGACAAAGTTGAAAGTTGGAAACATAGGTGAAAGCTGAAGACAATATTGAATATTCAGGACAACTTCAAAAGTTGAAGACAACATTGAAGGTTCAGGACAACTTCAAAAGTTGAAGACAACCTTGAAAGTTGGAAACAAAGGTGAAAGTTGAAGACAACATTGGAAGTTCAGGACAACATTGAAAGTTGAAGATAACATTGAAGGTTCAGGACAACTTTGAAAGTTGAAGACAACCTTGAAAGTTAGAAACAAAGGTGAAAGTTGAAGACAACATGAAATCAAATAGACGTTAGGAGATTAGGAAATGCGGCAGGACTGTATGGTTCAGCGAGGTAGTCGATCGGCTACAGCCAGAAAGTCCCGGGTTCGATTCCCTTCGTTTTTTCGTTGAGATCCTACAAAACTATATCTGCAAATATATTCCGCAATCCACTAATTATAGAAACGCTTTTTCGTTTTTATCGTCGTTGACTTGAGCTATTAAAAAGGAGATACGTTTCGGTAGTCGAGCTGGAGGATCTTCCACAGTACGCTTCCTGCGGTTTGATGAGGTTCAAAATGTCAATGTTTCGCGACACTACCTATCGGTGAGTAACGTCCTCATGATCGTGTTAACCCTTTGTCACATTATAACACGTCCAAAGTCTAACAAACGCAAATAGCCTTTCTTTTCGGAAGAGATCAAACTTTTATTATCCCATAATCGACAGTTAAGCATCGAAGCGAAAATATATAAATCGTCTTATATGATATAATCATATAACAGAATATATAATCGTATTATATTCTCATATAAATATATAAAAATTTATTCTTATATAAACAAAAACAATTCGCAAACAAAATAGTATGGCAAAGGGTTAACGAGCAATTTGCGATGTTCTATACCTATCCGAAATAATTAACGAATCGCGTCGCAACTTAGATTGCTCACGGAGAACCAGAAAATGGAGCTGCACAATCAGGCGCTGAAGTATCTGAAGCAGTACACGAAGCGTTGTCTGTCTTGCGGAGAGGGCCAGTTTGCAAAGCTGTTGGGGAAGATCTCGAAAAGGGAAGACAGACTGAGAAGGCCGACGGTGATCGAGGAAATGTTCGGTAGCGTAGAGTTCGAGACCATGCACGATATCAAAGAAACGGAGAACGGTGAGGAAACCTTATGTATCTGTTCGATGCATCCTCGCGTGATCGCTAACGATCGTTCGTTGAACAGAGAACCCCAGGAAGTGGCTGTCTTGCCTGAACATGTGCAGACGCGTCGAAAGAAGCCCGACAGTCACGTTTTCCGACGTGGATTTCAGCAACTGTCAGTGTGATCTGATATTAATGACAGTGTACACCCAAATGGTGGACCACTGTCGCGGCATCGGTACGTTAAACTCTTAACACTTTACCGATCGGCGAGTATTTCAGAATTTTTCAAAGTCCACTGTCCGCGATTGAAAACTTTTGGATATCTGAACGCTGACAGGAATTCTATGACAGTGATCTAATAATTTGGTTAGAAATTACAATGTAAAAGCAGTTCGTTAGGCTTCGTTTTGTCACGGTGCAACTATTGAAAGTTATAAATAGTTAGTTTAGTCTATACACTATTTAAAGTTGTAAATAGTTAGTTTAGTTTATATTGTGGGATCAGGACCCCCCAGATTAAAGAAGCGTTATACTATAATAACGCTATAAATAAATACTATAATATACTATTAAAAGTTATAAGTAATTAGTTATTAATAGGCTTTTCCGGTCGGTAAAGCGTGTTAACGTTTAGTTCTCGCGAAAGAAAATAGATAAATCTCTGGATTCCCGTTAACCAGGGAAAATCGACATGACGATAACCGCCATTTTGGAGTTCGCGGAGATCTGCCTGCTCGCTTCGAACATACCGCAAGCTCGGAAACTGCTGGTCGAAAGCGAGATGATTCTAGAGCAGGTGTGTGTGTATGACTCGCTAGAAAACTAACTGGGAATCTTGTTCTACGTTCTATAAAATACACGTTCATATTTGGTTTGTCCACAGCTGTTCCAATTGACGGAAGACGAAGTAATCCTGCTGCCCTACCTAAACTCGAGGATCCAAACCCTGCAGGGTCAGTGTTACCTCGAAAGCGGCTCGCTCTTCGAAGCGGAGAACATCCTCGAGGCGGCGTTGAACAATTTGGGCTACAAGTTCCCGAAACTGGAGATGATGATCGACCTTGTTTCTCTGGAGCAGCTGCTGAAATTGCGATGGAGACTGAATTGTTGGAGCACAACGGAGAACCTGGCCGACCGCGTTGTCGCAGAAGGTAGCATAACCGAAACCGTGGACTACGTCGAACAGTTGGCCGAGTGTTTAGCGCAGATGTTCGATCTGTTCAGGGTAAAGTCGACCGATTTCCATAGAAATGTAAAATACAGTAACTTTAATATTCGGGCACTATGAAATTTTTGCTTTGTCAAAAGTTAATTCTAAATTACATTCCTACATAATGTCTAGTTTAATAAAAGTATAAATGTATATTTATATAATTACTATTACTACTAATTACTACTAATTACGTGATTAGATCAAAGGCATGAAGAAGCATGCTCGTCTGGCAGCTATCTGGGGCTTGAACACCGCTTTGAAGACCAACGGGAACTTCTTCGTGCTGAGCACATCCTACACCAACATGTTGATCACAGCGCACATGTATCAGGACAGGTGTGCGACGGGTTAAAATTCCGGCGAACAGGTGGAATTCAGAGGGATTCGTTCGTTCGTTTCCAGAGCTATCGTACCGTTCTTGGAGGAGAAGGGCCTCGAGATTTGCAGACAGAGCAGAGACACTATCGAGGCCCGGGAATTGAACATGATCGCCCTGCTTTACGCGGGGATATTCTTCTCGAGGTGGTTGAACGGACAAATCACGAAGGCGATCAAGATCGGCTTCGTCTGCTGCAGAATGGCCGCCACGATCGGCTCGACGTTCCTGAAACTGTTGATCATGCCTCGGCTGGCTCATCTACTGATGCTTTCCTGTCGCCATTCCGAGGCGATCACTCAGTTGAGAGAATTGGGTAATCGTGCATAGATTTCGATCGATTTGCCCGGTATAAACCGAGTCGATTTTAGTTTGAGACGCTGTAAATCGCAGAGTTCGAGTCGAAAAACGATCTAGATAAGTCCGGTCGCACCTGGTATTACGCGTTGTGCGCCGATCTACAATTGGACACCGGGATCACGCTTCTATCTTTCAAAACCTGCGAACAGTATTATCTTCGGGAAGGCGAGTCGATAATCAGCCTACACGACCCGGAAGCGGAAAGACGGTATTTCATCTCCATGTGGCTGTGGTGAGCGATCCATGGATCATCTGTAGATCTTTTTTCACTTGCCGTTGTCCGATGCGATCATCGAGATTTCATTTAATTCGTCAGGTGTATCAGGACAGGACAGTGGGAGGGTTCGAAAATTTGGGAGAGAAGAAGCGTCACTGAAACTACGATCATGGACGAGCATATAGTTGCAGCTACTATCACCGGCTTGAAGAGGCTGGAAGGTTCACTTATTATTTATGGTAGCTACGCGGTGAATCCACTTTTAACTTCTCTGATTCGCTTTGCATCAATGATAATTATATATTATAATTAGTGCATAAGTTAAACAGCAGGAACGTCGACGCAGCGACTACTCTGTCGCAGATAAAGGGCATGTTCAAAGAGATGAAGATGGCGACTAAGATTGTTAAGATCACAACTCCCAGGTGGGAACGATCGTGTTATTGTTTGGTAAGAAATAACAAATATTCAGGGATTGAACATTGCAAAATAACTTTGCAGATATTTGCTGTTGAAGGCGTATTATCATATGATCAAATTTCAGAAGAATATAGCGATGAACCTACTGAGACGTTTGAAAAGAGTCTGCCTGAAGGTCGAGAACAAAATGATCTACAGTTGGGCAGTCCATTTTGAAAAGGTTCTGTTTGTCATTCATGAAATTCCTTTCTATGGATGATACGATGCTAACTGTTCAGAATTTAGTATAATAATTGGACGCTCGTAGGTGTGGTCAGGTGGTGCATCCCAGGTGGAAAAAGATAGATGGAAAGAAGTCTCAGAGAGAAAATTAGGTGAATGGTCTGAGATCAATGCGAATGAATCTTGCATGGCGATCTACACGTTCCCCTTACCAAATCATCCGCATTGACATAAGCGTTTCGAAAAAAATATGTAAATGTGATTTGCGATTTTAATTGATCGAGCTAACGAAATCTATTGAAGTTCTATTTTAATAAGTTCTATTTTTTGTGATTAATTACAAAATAAATGTGAATGCATGACAAAAGACATGTTCACGATTAGATCGTCAAGTGTTTTCAGACTCTGTGCGAATTTAATGAAATAATTCGAAATCAAAATTCTTGTGCAAGAATCGTACGTTTCATCTCAAACATGTCGTAAGTAAATTAATGCTTTATCGTAAATAAAACAGCAATCAAATTGACAATAACCAACATCTTGCAGTTCAAGCGCAAATTGTTCACTTTGTCCGTCGTCGATAACTTCTCCGACCATTTTTGTAGATCCTAATTCCAGATCCTGCACGGTAAGTAATGCAAGACAATATTGATAGTTCTTTCTACGTTTCTATAAGAATTTCATAGTCCGCTCAAGTTGTTAAATGCGACTGAATTTACAGGTTTGTTTTTCTGCTGTATGTGCTCCTTATGCGGTTCTCTCTAATTTCCCTCGTGCTCCTTACAGTGGTTGTTCGTCTCATCTATTATATTGTGATAAATATCGGCCAATATCAACATTACGCAACGTTCGCTCCGCTTACACGTGTCCTCCTTATAGTAAGATATTTGTAATGTTTCTCTTTCAATATACACATGTACTAAAAAGTATGCGCTTGTAATTAAATAAAAATTACAATTATTTTATTTCCAGCGTCTAGCACATATAGATGCTAAATCAAGAAATGCTAATACAATATGTTGTTTCTTCGTGACATTGTAATTTAATGAAAATTATAACAATATGTTGTAATATTAATGTCTTAAATACACAACATGTGGAAACCTGTTTACCTGTATTCTATGAAAATATAAGAATCATATTAAACACCAAATTGATCTGAAAACTATTTTATTTTTATATGGATATAATACAAATAGCATCTATCGAGTATCTATTACTCTACCAGTCCCGTTGTGGTTTCTGTGAAGCAAACGTTACAATCCATGTGTTATAGGGTTTTTTCTTCCTTTCCACTAAATTATGTTTTGAATTTACTTTGCATATTATATATTTTCTATCTTCCTTCCACAGTATCTGACAACCCCTGCACCTTCTTCGTAAAACTGTTTTCATCTTTAAGCCACGGGTAATATTACATGTAGGTATAAATGGTTGAAGAAGAAAATTTCCGAAAATTATTTTGTTACTGAATGCGTTTGTTAAATTACTTGTGTATTGTTTAGTACTCATGTGGTGCATTGTACGTGTTACTACACTTGAACCTACTGAAAGGTTCTTTGGTGCAAAAGAACTTACACTTTGACATATGTTCCTGAACAATGAAAGTGCACTCATTGTACCTGAAAAGATTTAATTATAATTACTAGAAATACACTTAAATGTTTTATAATTTAAATTTGAGCAAACATGGATTAAAAGAATGTGAGGTTATGTTACCCTAAATAATGTAAATATAATTTCGCTCACCGATATAATTGACGACAGTCCTTGAATTTTCAAAAATGTATGAATTGCATGGAATATATATAACACACTTTGATAATTATATTAATTTTTAACTGAATCTATCATAATAATGAATATTTCTTGTGGGCTACGAAAACATTAAAGCTCCGATCACACGTACATGTTTTACAAATACACGTAAAAACACATTTTGAGGTTCGTCTTGTGTAATACACATTGAGTATGTGTTTTGAAATTAATGAATTAGTTTTAAATTAATTTTACTACTTCAATAAGTATGACGTATTTTTATAAATAATTGTACTATTTACGTCATGATTTAAATAAATTCGATTTAGTGCATGTTTCATAAAGAGTTGTTTTTAGCAGTGAATTTCGATTTATTTATGTAAAGAGACTTATGTAAAAAATAATTCACTTGAAAAATTCTTTATAAAATAACAAAAATGAATTAAAAAAGAAAAAATTAACCTATAAAATACCAAATATCTAAAAATGAAAAATAAATTATACTGCACTTTTTCAGTTCAATGATTATATCGTTATCATTGACTTATTGCCGAAATATGCTTTTGTTAATATCATTCGATTGACTTGATAATTAATTCTTTTCGTTTAGGTTACTTTTTTGTTATGTTAAACATTGTATTGCACTGGTACTGGTGATTTATGCAAGTTATAATTAATAAAGTATCAAAATGTTATTAAGAAGAATAAACAGTTTACTACAAATTTCTGTGAGTATAATTTAGAATAAATGAATATGATCATCAATGCATATATATTTTATGAATTTCTTCTCATCAGTATGTAGAGATTATTATTTATGAAATGTTTTAATTAATGTAAAATGTTCTGGATTTTGTAGATTCCTGCTCAAAGGATCAGTAGTCGATATTTAAATTTTGTACCTGTTGTTGTGGAACAAAGTGGAAGAGGTGAAAGAGCATACGACATCTACTCACGTCTCTTAAAAGAACGGATTATTTGCTTAATGGGACCGGTACATTTTTCCAATATGCCCTTTCATAATATTTATATTTATAAAACATCGAGTATACTATTATTAAAGAATTTGTAACATATTTTATTTTATAGATTACAGATAATGTGTCTTCCGTTGTAGTAGCTCAACTTTTATTTCTTCAATCAGAAAGTAGTAAAAAACCAATACATATGTATATTAATTCACCTGGAGGCAGTGTAACAGCAGGTCTTGGTATATATGATACTATGCAATATGTTCTTCCTCCTGTTGCTACATGGTGTGTAGGACAAGCTTGTTCCATGGCAAGTTTATTGTTGGCTGCAGGAGCAAAAGGCATGCGTCATTCGTTACCTAATGCAAGGATCATGACTCATCAGCCTTCAGGAGGAGTATCTGGTCAAGCCACAGACATACAAATACAAGCAATAGAAATTCTGAAGCTTAAGAAGCAAATAAACAATTTGTATGTGAAACATACAGGCATGGATTTACAGAAGATAGGTAAGTAAAGAGTAATGAGTTTTTTTTTTATGATAGATTTATTCTGCATTGTATTATTTGCAGAAGGTTGTATGGAAAGGGATACTTTTATGGGTCCTGATCAAGCAAAAGAGTTCGGAATAATTGACAAGGTACTAGCACATCCCATGCAAGAGGAGGAAATCAAAGATACAAAGGTGCTAGAGACTGCTACCGAACTTACTACACAACCTTAATGTTAGGACTGAGAAATGAGTCTTATTTAAAATTACGAAATTTTATTAAAACATATATATATCAATATTTAAAGATAGTAATAAAATATTCTTAAAACAATTACAATCTATATGTATATATAACTGTAAACAGTACAGTCATTGTGCCCATATTTAATGAACGTTATGCACGCATAAAATATGGAATGGTGACTTTATATGCAACAACCACATGAGTTTATGTCACTATAACAAAATACTCAAATCACTTTGATACTATTTCTCTGGCAAGCACAATATATCACCAAGCGTTTGTATGTAATGCTATGATTATGAGAAACACTGCATAAAATAGTAATGGAAGACGAGAATTTGTATCAAAAATGTATGTATGTACAAATTATGAATAATTTTGATTTGAAGATTGACAGTTAATCACTTAAAATATTCTTAAAAGTACATCATATTTCATTATCCCAATAACAGTCTATTATCACCAAAAAATACTTCATAAAAAGGACGGAATTGTTTACGTGTCTCGATGCTAGACAACAATAAAGCATTTCACAGTATAGCGATATTATATGTCAGTTAAAAAACATATATTTCCCTAATACCAGTTTTTGAAAGACCAGTCTCATATGTTTTTGAATCGCATGATTTATCATTTAAAATTACTGAGGACATACTTGAGCGTGTGCAAGCATCAGTATGTCCTTCTTCTCTTTAGGAAATCTAAGTTCTCTACCAGCTAAACGCGCTGTCTCGAGTTCCCTCTCGGCTAGTGCTAGTTCCATAGCGACAACACCACCACCACTTTCGTGCTCTCTCGCGAGCCAATCTAACGCCATTTGACTACGCATCTCGTCATCCAACGCTCGGTGACTATAATGAGCGACCACTTCTTGTCTGCTACATTGTCTTTCCCTCATTGCCTTTAATGATCCGTTCCAGTGAAGTAATTGAAAAACAGTCATTAATTCTTGAAATTCTAACATTGTTCTTCCACGATTGCATTCTAACATAAAACGAAATGCACCTATTCCTGTGTTTGGATCCTCTTTCTCATCTCCACTTCCCTACAAGCAAAAGTAACATAAATACTGTGTCTAAATACTTCAATAAACGAATGACATACTTGTGCCTGATTGCCAACTCCATTGGATGTTGCAGAAGGCTTGGCAAAACTAGCTCTTGCTTCTGCAACAGCTTTTTCTATAAAGTCGTCCGTTATCTTTCTTGCTGGATGTTCATTGAAAACAGAATTCATTAGAGCAATTTTTGCTGCTGATCTACGTGCTTCTGCCTTAGTCGGGCAATTTTGGAAACTACCAAAACAAGACCCTCCAGGGAGAGTTACGTAACATACATAAGGTGGGCTGGTACCAGGTACAGATTCATATATAACTAAAGCTCCATTTCGAAGTTCTGTACCTCTACTCTGTTTCATTTGCCAAAACTCTTGCAGTGCCTCTACTACGTTCACTATAAAAGTAATTTAAATGATTAGCTTACAAAAGTATATATGTATAGTGCTGCATTATAATCTTTAGAACCCCTAAGCACTTAAAACATTGTTAAGCTATACTCCCCTTCTTTTATGTTATACTCCCCTCCTTCTGTTGCTCTAAGCATGAGCTTACTTTGCTTATTAATTAATCCAACACTGTATATAAATTCGACCCCTTAGACCCAACATCATTAAATTATACTGATTTTGAGGAATATTTTTAAATTAATTACAGATGATCATATTATTAGGTGCATTATGTTTCAATATATTAATGTTAGCTATGTAGAACTTCAAGATAGCCAGGAGAAATAATATAAGTCTACATCATGTATACGATTGTTGCAAAATATGAAACATAATGTAACATTGACCATGTAAAAGCAAACTGACACTTTGTTGTCATTCTCAAAGGGTTAAGGAATATTAAACGTACCTCTTCCATAGCCTTGTGTATGCTTCGCAAAACTATTAACAACAGCATCTACGGCTTCCTTTAACACTTGTTTGTCCCTAGCATCAACCAGTCCACCAGTGATACCCATATTTTCAGGGACACGGGATTTTGTTTTAACTGGCATTATGCCCTGCATTACCTTTCACAGGCTCATGTACATTTACGTTCTTCAAGTATAATTGCGACAACGTCTACAATTGGTACATCAATCTTTCTGGTGCAGTCTTGATAACATCCATAGATCACGAGCTGATTAAATAAAAGCTTAATTTAAAAAGGAAAAAAATTACTGTTTGACAGTGCAGAAATAGAGAATGTTTTTTTCTTAATGCTCTAATAAAAATGTGAAGATTGTCTATGGAGTACCTTCTAAGAGAGAGACATAAACAAAGCGCTGCGACAGTTCTTACGTGCGTAGCGAAAATTAAGGTGACAATGTTAACGAGAACTGTCTTTCTTAGGTGTTCGATTCGACGGGTCCCGAATGCTGTGCTAGTAACGAAATGGTGCAGCAATTGCTGTGACACCGAAGACATCAGACGCGAAAAGAAACCCAGGCGGCCCACCTGCAGAGACCCGGATACCCAGGAATTCGCGTAAATTACTCTCCGATCGGCGAACCGAGCGCTGCAGGATCAAATTGCAAGATACATATAATGCGTTTAATGGCCCCGGCCTCGGACCGCTGACGATTTCCAGAAAACCAGGGCTGTCTCGGTTACTCGAGCACCCTGTTCTATATCGCAGTCGATAATTATCTTCGAGGCTTGCCAACTGATTGCGAAAGATTTCTTCCACAGCCAGGGACGAATAACCTCTACGCGGAGCCCGCATTTTCATCCTGACTTCTTCTGTTTTCCTTTGACGCTTTATCTTATACAAACATTTACGAGTTTAAAAGCTAAAGAACTTCTCAGACTTTCTTTTACACGAGAACACGATTTCAATTTCACTTCAGATAATGATACAACCGATTTGAAATTGATCTATCGAGATGAAAGCTCTTTCTCGAATTATAATATAATATATAGTAGTGTGCTAAGACGAAAAACTGGATACAAGATATATTGTTTCTTTAATAAATGAAATATAATATGATATAGTATGGCAAATAATGCCTCTTCAATGGATCGGAGCCCAACTGATTTCTTCGTAGTTTAGACTGAAACCCATTTAACCCTTTGAGGCACGGAATGTTACAAAATAAAATTGCACGTAGCTATTGCAAAATTTCGAGGTGGGTCAAAAAATATCCCACCGTGCATATTCGTGTATTAAAAAGGTGGGACGCTTTTAATACTACTGTGCCTTAAAGGGTTAAGACATAAACAAAGTATAAAAAACTAACTTTAAATTGATTGCGTGGATTGTCTTTTTCTCTGAAAAGTGATTTTCTTTCCAAGTGTCACACCTCTTGTCATATCCCTACTTGTGTTAGTTCAGCCCTTTAAACTGGTTATGTGTCGATTGTCTCTCTCTCTAAAAAGTGTTTTCATTCGTAAGTGTCGTCTCTTGTATCCCTATTCTTTGGCTACGATTCTACCAATGTAAATAGGGAATTTTCAATAATGTTGATACGAACCAGTAAACAATCGAATTTTCCCCAAGAACCGAGGAAAACATGCGATGTAGGTACATAGTCGATATGGTCGGGCACAATGTGTATTAAAATGGAACCTACGGTTAAGCTACACCTGGTACCTGGTTCCCGAAGGCGAGTGATATCTGTCTAGTACTCGTGTCCAATATGGCGTTTATATTGTGAATTGCATTAATGTGCAGGTAAGATTTGCCTTAGTTTTTGCCATTTTTATTCCACGGGTAAGTTAAACAATGAAAATCTGTGCGTTTTGTGGTCATGACTTTGTGCATATATCAGCATTTTTATTTACATTTCAAAGAATCCAATGTTAGAGCAATTTTTTCACTAAAATATGTGAGCTCTGTCAACCTTTGTACCTTGAAGATCCGATTTCCAAGGTACTTTTACAGTGACAGGTGTGTCGCGTGGACAGTATTTATCTTCGATTGTACAGTTTGCTAAGTAAAAAACATTTTCAAGTGAAAGAAGAGACATAAAGTTGGAAGATAATTTTATAAACAATCAAATGTAAACTTAGTTGTATAAATTAATCAAAGTGAAGTCAAGTTTGGAAATTAAATATCTTAGGTATTATATTTAACAGTGATTATCAAAAGTTAACGAAATAATATTAATCATATATATTTTGTACATTTAATTTATAGCTTAAAATTAATAATAACACTATAATCTTATGCAAATTATAAACCAAATGAAATTTTCTGATTTGTTCTAAAACTGCATACTACAATTGAATATCTTGAGATTTTATATTTCAAGAGCTAATGTTTTGTTTCATCTTTTCACAGGTGTGCTCCTGCTTAGTGCAATTGTGTCCCTGAAGATTAAGATAAGCATAAAAAATTTGTAGTCAAACAATGTACAATGAACTACAATGGAAACATGCCAGATTGGCATCAGTTTAATGCCTCGCAAACAAATGAAGTTACAGCTCCTACACAAAATGTGAATTCTGGTCATTTGGCATTCATTCCAGGTGTTAGTCCACCGACATTGAATGCGCATAGTCTTAGTTCTGAGGGTCTTAGCAAACATCAAAATGATACAAATTTTAATCCAAGGAATTACCAATCATTCAACAATGTCTCGAATGGGGCAAACATTTCAAACAATAGTCCTCTCGCATCGATGGCACAAATGCAAAATTGCATTAGCCATTACACCTCTCCAAATACGAGAAATCCTATGCTGGATAATTTAAATTCTTCTGTGGATCCTAGGAATACAGCAATTGCGAATATAAATGATGATTTAGGATACAGAAGTAATCAGGTGCCTTTCAATGGGTCTATGGGTCATCTAACCGGGCCAAGTTGTAGTTTAAATACATCTGGGCCTATATCTGGACTTGCCTCACGGTCTAACTCTGGTCCAGGACTTGGAACTAGTCCTAGAACTGGTAATGGACCTGCAACTAATCCTATTTATGGATCTGGTCCTAGACACGGATCCGTATCTGGATTCGCACCTGAGTCAGGTTCTGGACATACAACCATGGGACCAAGAAATACTAATTTAGGTTCGGTACATGCTGGGAAACCTGGACCTCCCTCGTATGTGCCTTGCAAGGGGCTCTGCTGTAATTCAGACCCCAATATTAATTATCAACAATGGGACAAGTTTGGATCGTATCAAAATAATACAATGTACAGAGACAATGTACATCCACCTAATTACCAAATGGAGAATAGACATTTTGGAAATAATTGTAATTTTAGGAAAGACAACCTAGAAGGAAAAGAAGCAGTGAGTTCTGTGGTTCCCAATGCACCTGTTATGGATCACAGAAGAAACTATACTGATTACAAGTATCATAAAGATCACTTATTACACAGAAACTATTCGACATCTACAGGAATGTTCCCGAATTATCCTATGCAAAATTACAATTATCCAACAGAACATCAAAAGTATCCTTATCCAATGAAAGAACATCCAAAGACGAATAATATGAGTATTCCGAACTCAGGAATGATGAAGCATTCGGAACAGAATTTCATGCTACAGCAAAAATATAACAATAAACAATATCAATATCAAAATGGAAATATGTTACCTAAAGCAGTGCCTACTTTAAACGTTGATGGAAACATGGTGTCGTCCACGCAAAATACTTATTTTAATTCGCAGTTTACAAGAAATATTCCAACAGAAATGTCTCACGAGTGTCAGGAGAGTACTGATAATACTGCAATAGCTAATAGACCAGGGGGTTCTTTTGTACACAATTCGCCGTCTCAGCATCAAACATACCAGCATAATCTAGCAATGCAAAAATTTTCAATAGAAAACCACCTCAGAGAATTAAGTAGATTACCAGGATATCAATCGCATCCAAAGTACAAAGATTGCATTATGAGATACAGGCAGCTAATGAAATTACAGCAATCGACTAATTATCAAAATCCTGTTCAAACTTCACGAGTAACAACACCAGTTAACACTACATTACCACCAATTAATTTACAATTTGATCAAAATGGTATGTTGATAAATTCTAATTATTTGCCAGACGGTATTCCTAAATTACCAAATGCGCCATCTGGAGAACAATCATCAGAAGCTATGGATAAACACATTAAAGATCAAGCTATTTCTGTAGCTAATGGAAAGCATCAACCAGCTCAGCAATCGGAATGCTTGGTGATGACTACACAAAATGAACATATTCCTTCCTCATGTCTAGAAAGCTTTCAGAAACAAGATCAATTTTTAGTGCAAAAGGACTTCAATCAAAATCAATTAAAAGTACAAACGAACGATAGCCATGGTTTCGATACTTTAAATACCGACGATAATAACGAAACAATGTTGCAACAAAAAGCTTCGAAAGAATTCGCTAATAAACCAGAACTTGACGTTCGGCAGTTTTTAGCTAATTGGGATGAAACAGATGATGAAGAAAATACATCAAACTTGCCAGCTACAGCTTCAAATGAAACAACTCCGGTCGTAGTTGTGAGCTATGAGAATGTGGATCTCTCATCGAAAACACCACAAAACTTAGAGATATCTAGAAGAAACAGTTTTTCTTCAAACAATACAACATTAAACAATGACAAAGAAGCAGAAGAAAATATAACAACGCAAGACTGTTTAACAATATCATATTCGTCTTCAGAAGCTACTGCTGATGTCATTGACACTTCTAAGCGAACGGTAGAAGAAGGTGTGGTAAAGCCAGGGAGTATAATACATTGTATAAGTAATGGTCCTGATGAAATACCTACCATACACATAGTAGATAACTTAGAAATAAGCAACATTTTAGGAGCACCTAACGACCAAGTAATAGACACCTTAGAAAAGCAGAATACAATATCATTATTTGGAGAAGCGGTTGGTAACAACAGAAAAGGGATAATTCTTGAGACTATTGAACAACATGACAAAGATGAAACTCATTTGTTACCTACAAATTATGATGATGTGGCCAAGGACAGTAATATCGAGGATTCTAATATTTCTGAAACAATTCAGACAGTTACTGTTTCAATAAATAACCAGGAACTAAGAGTTTTATCACCTTCAGTAAAGAACAATTTGGACGTTGCTGACAATCTAGAATTAAAGAAACAAAGCAGTTTCGTCAGCGAAGAATCTCACAATCCTGATGACATTAGCTTACCAGATCTCCCAACGTCCGAGTGCACGCCAATTTCTACAACCTTGAATACTCCTATTCATTCTGATAGTGAAGAGTCTTCACAAAACTTGGAAGATTTATCTATATCCATATCCACAAATCCAATAGAAGTGATGCAAAATAGTCCAGTAATTAGTTTCACGCAATCTCCAGTTCAAATGGAACCATATGGACAGCTAAATAATGAAGATAAACTTGGTTACAAAACGAACATTAACAGTTGTCACGAACAAGATACAACCATTAACAATTTTGATTTTTCAGCTAAAGTCAAGTCTGTTGAATTATCTAAAGGCAAACAGGTGAAAAGTCTTGGAACAGTAAAGAAAGTGTTCTTAACAGAAAGCAAAGAATGTGATATAAGAGTTTTAGACATGTGTGAGACATTAACATCAACTGCATATGAATTGGAGGTTCAACAAGAGGCACTGGACGGCGAAAAGAATACAGAGTATGACTCTTTAAACTGTACACCCGAAGGGAAACGGAAAAAGAAAAAAAGATCAATGGATTTGATGAAATCTGCAATTCGGACTGGTAACTCAGCGACGGATACAAACAAAGCAGTTCATACTGCGGTCTCAACTGATTCCACTGTAAATCTCGTCAATCTGACAGAGTTTGACAATGAAGCTTCATCATCAAAAAACGAAGATCCGTTTAAAAAGCAAAAACTCAGAAACTTGAATGTATCTGTGACCACTATCAATCCACTACTTTCAGAAGTCGATTTAAATACAAAAAAGAGAGCAAAGGAAAGTGTAACTTACCTAGATAAATGTGTATACACAAATACAAATGGAGATAAACTAATGAAAGTAAAGAAGAAGGAAGTAGAACGATTAATACAATCAAAACATTCTGATATGAAGCAGATTGTTAGAGATGGTTTGATTTTATCTCAAGATGATGAACAATCTGTGTGCCATATGACTTCTCAATACAAAAATTATTCTATTGCTGTGATAAAAGATAACGTTATTTTAAGTGATAAGAAATCACACGGCACTGCAGGCAAATGTGTGAACATCTGTTGCGAGAATCCACATGAAGTTCAATTAAGAACAGACTGTACCAAAGAGCTTTCCGACGAGATAGAAACGAAAAAATATCCTCAAAATTGTAAAAGGTCTGAAGTAGTCAAAAAAGATCTAGATACCATAAATGAAGACATTAGATATATTGCAGGAGAAGCACATTTGTTAAATGAACACAACAAGAACAAAGATAGACTGCATCAAGGCAGGCATATAGAAGAGAAGTTACAAAAAGACGATGATAATGTCGATAAAGTAGCATCTTTAGAGCAAAATGTATCGTTGCTGGTTAATCCGGGCTTAGACGATTCGGCTGCGTTAGAAGAAAGTTTGAAGCATAAATTTAGAAAGAGTATCATGAAGAATGCTAATTCCGAGTTTGGAATACAAGTTACAAATGTAAATTTAAAGTTTAAAGATAGCGACATCGGAAAAGAATTGATATTAGGAGACAAGGGACAAGAACATGTGAAAGATTCTCTGGATAGTATCAAAATTGAAATAAATGTTTCCTGTGCAGAAAGAAATTTAAAAGGACATGAGCAAAATAAACGATTTTTGTACGAAATTGATGATTCGTCTTGTAGCAATATATTGGATAGTCATTGTCGATCACATTCCACTGAACAAGAAATACTATATGCTAATTTTGATAAAGTACATAAAATAATTGAAAAATCTCCAGTAGTTGGAGATACTACTACGGACGAAAAGAATAAACCCACAAGTGATGCAGTAACAGTAGTTACTGATACAACTATGACTACTAATCTCAAAGACAGTGGAAAAAATTTATTGGAGGTAAGCAATGATGCTTTTTCATTTATTACTTCCAAAGACACTTTGATTTCAGAGAGTCAGACTGCTACTAAATTATTACAGGATAATATAACATGTAAGAATATGATGAATGCAAATGTAAAGAAGAGTACTAATCGTCCCTTTAATGTTGATATGATGAGAACAAAAAGTGCAATATCTAATACTGCCATAGTTGATGCAAATAATAAGATGTTAACTAAGACAAACGATAAGTTGGAAGAAGAAGATAGTTCAATGAATATGGAAGGTGATCATGGGATTAGAACACAAAATCAGTGCTCTAACTTGGCAGAAATTTCTTCTCGAACTGAAACAGAGGCATTTAAAAAGAGTGATGAGAAAAAGCTTGATGACGTATCCTATATTTTAAATGGTTCAAAGAAACTACCAGATATTGATTTTGTAGAATTGAATTCAAAATCATCGAGCTCTTTAAACACTCTAGATTTCGGTTTGAACAAGAAAGAGTATAAAAAATGTTTAGATATGAAAATTGGCAACCTAGATGATAATTATGTGGGAATGTGGAAGAAGCCAAAGATAGATCACATTTTTGAAGACTGTGACATGTTCCAAAGTACCAGTGGGTACATGAATCCTATATTTTCAAACATAGATAAAATTGAGGATTTGCATACAGTTCCTGTATACACTACCAAAGATGGAAAAATATCTTATAGTCCTAATCGAAGGTTTACACATCACGAATTGATGATGGAAGCTCGCAGACGTGAAATAGGTTGTTCTACACGAAAGTCTCACTATGTAGATACTTGGAACAACTTTTACAATTCGAAGTTTCGCAAATTCCATAAGAAGAAGCGACATCATGGTTTCAGCGATAAAAGCAAACATGAATATAAGGATACCAAATATCTCTATCAAAGAAAGAAGAATTATTTAAATGATTTCTCTGGTAAACATCATGTTAAGTATAAGGATTATGCGCACAACATTAAAAATAATAATGCTGTTTGGTCTGATCGTTCTAAAATAGACAGGGTATGCAGCAGCAGTGATTCTGATGAGGAAATTATAAGTCACAATGGAAATATCATTGATATAAGTGATGTTCAAAATATTCACGCTACAGAAAATAAAACAGTTGCAAGTGTCTCTAAATCGCATAAACGTGAAATGATTGCAGAGTCAGAAAGCAAAAGTAAAGAAAATATAACATCTGATGCATGTTTATGCATCAAGAACAGTGATACTCCTTCCAAAGAGACACAACTGGTTCAGCTTAATCTTCTCAATAGCAACAAACATCCTGAAACTATAAGTGATAAAGACAACATAAATTCTTTGGTGATAAACAATGACTTTGATGATAGAGAAGTAAAAGATAATGTTAAAATTGATGGGACATCATTGTTAGATAAATCTTCTAATTGCGTTTCAGAGAATCTTCAGTCAAATAAAAATAAAGAATTAGATGAAAAATGTAAAAAGTCAGAAATTTACGAAGATTATAGCAAAACTACAAGTAACAATATTACAGAAGAAACAAGTAACAAAGACAATCTAATTTTTGAAGACAAAGAAGATAACGAAGTATGTGACTCGAAAAATCCTTTTAATACAGAAGAGCAGCAACAGGAAAATGACCTGGAAGGAAAAAATGACCAGAGTCTTCTTTCAACAAATGAAGATAATTCCGAGGATCATACTGAAACTTGTGCAGTTTCAGAAACTAATCAGGATGAAGGATCAATGTGTGAAGCTTACAAAGCAGAACATCACGCATCTGACGAAATATCAGAAAATATTTTAATACCAGGTGTGTCTAAGGAAACATTGATTGAAGTAATCGATGTATTGCCTAAGAGCAGTAGTGAAGAATTGAATGGTGAAACAGATTTTGATGAAAATATGAAACTGATACAAATTACGAATACAAATGAGAAACATGAAGAAAATATAACTAAGGATGTAGAAGAAGGAATTAAAGCTATAGAAGATGAAAAAGATGATGCAAAAAGCAATGTTTTACAAGTAAATGATGTTATTTTTACAGAACAAGAGGACTACGAATCTCAAATGATGCATATAGTTACAACAATTAATTCAAAAAGCTCAAAGTATTTTGATGAAACAATTAAGAATAACGAGGCTGTGAATACTGATCTCACACAAGTAGATAATCCAATGACAAAAGAGTATATCGAATCAATAGGTTTATTGGAATCTACTAATCATGTTGACAAAGACTATGACATTAACAAATCAGTGACACCTTCAGGAAATGCTGAGGATGTTACTCTGCAAAATATAAAAGATGTTTTAACAGAAGATGCAATGTTAAATTTTGATAATTCAGAAGACCATTCGAATGCTAGCTACCCTGATAAACTTCGAAATGAATATGAAATTAATCTTACTCGAGAGCCTTCTATGGAAAGTGAAATGCCTGATTTGAGTATGTATGATGAGACAAAAAACTCTCCATCCGAAACTCATGTGGAAAAGAAATCGGATAATGAAAATGATAAAGAGGAAGAAGAAGAAGAAAAGTGTCAGTTTGATTCTGGTAGAAACTTGGAAACTGATTTATCTCAGAGCAACGTAGATATAAAAACGATACCCAAACTTGTCATAAAGAAAACTGATACTTCAACTTCGAAAACGGAATACTTATTAGATTCTACACAACCCGAAAGTCCTTTTGATAAGTATAATAAAAAGCTATTACCCGATTTGCGGCCAAAAATACCGAAAATGATAATTGTAAAAAGCAGATCACGTTCATCAACACCTACTACTGAAATCTTGGAAAAAAATAAATCTGAGAAAACTCAGAGCTTTTTATCAGAGCATAATGATACTAGCATGGATGTAGATAACAGCGATTTTGAATCGTATACATTAAAATATAAAAATTACGAAAGCAAAGTTCCAAAAGTGAAAATAAAGTTGGACAACATTTCTTCCAAAGATTTGAAACTATATATGAAAAGAAAAGCTATTAAAAATGATGTCTCGAAAATTAAAGAGAAAAAAATTAAAATTCAGGAAAATAAGGATTCTCCAATTAAGTATGAAACAGATGATAGTTCAGAGACAGAAATTAGTGGTTCTGATAATGATGAAGAAATCCTACAGGAATTGTCAACAGGCGAAGCTGAGAAAATATCGAACTTAAAAAAGCAAGACGAGGATAAGATTTTGCCGCTAGAAAAAACCAAGGAAAATGATGCAAATACTTCGAAAACAGTTGTTAAGAAAACTAAGAAATTCAAAGAAGAAGATGTTAAACACTTTAATGATGATGAAATCAGGAAAAAATATCCGCAATATATTACGGAAAAAATTCCTAAAGTTATAATAAAAAGAACCCAAGTTGGCACAGAATTTAAATGTGAAATTAGTAAAAATAAAAAGTTTTCTAACATCGATGCATCAAAGTGGCAACCAAAAGTAAAATTAGAAAGACTGAAGATTCTAGGCCACGTTGTAAAAGATATAAAGGAACCAGAACTCTTGTTAAGTGATAAATTACATGTTAAAAATGATATTAATGAGAAAGATTCAAATTATAATAATAGTACAGTTAAATTATGTAGATCTAATTCAGTATCCAATTTATCTACTACTAAGTATAAGCAGAGAAGATTTTCCGATCCTGATTATACGAAAATAGATATTAAATCGACTTTAACTGATATTGATTTAGGAAATAATAAAAGTAAACCACCGAATGCTAATGAAATACATAATCTCAAAATAATCGATAATGAGGATAGAAACTTAAAAAGAAAAATTAAGAAAACGTCATTGTCTCAAACGAAGAGGGTGAATCACAGTTTTAACAACGAAAGTGAAAATGAAATAGATAAATGTACAAGTGTAATAGAGGAGTCTTTTGAGAATCATTTGATGAAAGATGACAATGGTTCATTGGTTGAGAAAAGTAAATACTCATCCTTTGGGATCAAGCCAAGTATATCTTCTGTAGAAGACAAATATTTGTCCTCTGGTATTTCGCGTTCACGCAACTTTGATGATAATGAAAATTCTATAATTAAAGTTGATTCTTCTGATGAAAGCCAAACTACTATAGAACTTCTACCAGCATCTCCTGATAGCAGTGACAATGAATCCAAGAGTCGTAAATTTGAAAGTATACCTAGAATGCACTTAGATGACGCTATACCGACGCAATTGGAGCTAGAATTAGATCTTCTTGATCTCAGAAATATACAACATTCGGATGTGCATACGCCAAACATTAATATGTTAAATTATATAAATATTGATAAATATGAACATGCATCACATTCTAAAAACGAATGTATAGACACTGAAATATCAAAAACATTTTTCAATGATTTACAATGTTCTTCGCCAAGTGCCTTTAATAAAAACGAAGTGCAAGGTCCAGAAAACAAATCAAACGATTATTTTTATTGTAATGATTTATTAGTTAAGGAAGTCTTAGCTGCTAAGGAAACACTGAAGAAATGTCTATTTCAATCTGTAAATGAAGATAAGGAGAAGTGGATACCAAGACCAAAAACTGTAGCAGAGAAGAAACAGGGTTTAAGTTTCAGTTTTAAAAATCTAGAAAAATCATGTTTTAAATCAGAAGATAAGAAATTGACAAACACAGAAAAAGAAGAATATAAATCTGTTCAACAACTCGATATTGAAAAAGTTGAAGAAAACCATTTCAAGGAAGATGAACATTCTTCTAGGGGACTAGAAGTGAAATTAAATGTGTCACAAGAAGAAACATCTTACGATTCTCCTACCGCTTCTACATGTAGATCTACTAGTGTACCTGAATTAACTACAATTTCTTTAAAAGCAACCAAGAAGTTCAGTCAAATTGCTGCAAGCAAAGAATCTTTGAACATAGAAACTAATACATTCAATCTCTCCAACAATCTTGATACCTTACAAGATACGTCAAAACTTGCTGAAGAAAAATCTGAAAAGAAAACGATAAGTCGTATTCAAGATAAAAAACCTAATGACAATTCAAGTAAAACAAAGACAAAAGAAGATAATATGCCATTATTAGTGCCAGAGTTTGCTTTACATTTTGATTCTAATTCGGATAGAGACAGTTCCAGATCACCACCTGTTATTACAAATCAGGAAGAAAGTGATAATGTAGTAGAAAATGCAAAAGACACAAAGAATAAAGTGATAACTCCAATCGAGAAAATAGAGGAGAATATTAAACATTCCTATAAAGACTGTGAAATGACTATAGCTGATATTATAACACAACTAGCTTACCATGAAAAGGTAAATGCATATTTATTGAACTCAATTAGAAAAATTAAGTATCTTATTCTTTATTAATTTGTTGTACACAGGCAACAATAGAGCATAGAAGATATTGCAATTTGTGTGAAAGATGGTTCCCTACAACATCGCGACACCGGCGACATTTAGCTGGATATCAACATCGTTACATGGAATTAACCCAACGTAAAAGTATTCACACTTTATTCATTTTATTCACTGGTAAACCTTGTCCAAGACTTTTACCAGCCAATGTCATCCGTAACGATTGTTCCATTGGAGAACTGACACCTTTACAAATTGCTGTACAGGTTTGTCTCAGAAATTATAAAAAACGTTGATCATAGATATAGTTTTAGATGTTTGCTTCATTATTTGTATATTTTAGGATGTATCGAATTATGTGAAACCCACAGAAGACGTTAAAACGATAGAATGATAATAAGGAGTCAGTGTAAACTACTATAACTGTGTACATATGTTCTCTGTGATCACCTATAGTAGAACAAATGATGTGAGTACCTCTAACAAAAAGTACTATAAACCACAGAAAGATAATTCTGTAATATATTTAATTTCAACCGAATTGTACATGTTCATTGTATAAGTACTACTATGAAAAATTAACATCTACGAACTTGCAGTAATGCGTTATTAAATGATGTTAATTGTTAAAAGTTACTTGGAAAAAAAATTATTTTCAGTAGTTAGGTATTTAGCCAAAGATTTTCGCTACAAAGTAAATATTAGATTATTTCTAGTTTTCGAAGACTGCACAGTCTTTTATTTGTACAAATAAAGTTATGAATAATATAAGAAATGAATGTGCTCGTTATCAATTCTGACTTATACTGTGAAAAGACTTATATATATGACGAATAAACATATATACATATTCATTCACACATATATACATACACATTCACAATATATATATTTATATAATTAATATTATTATTATTATTATTATTGTTTCAAAAAAGCTATGTACTCTTGCAATGTTAAATAGACCTAAAAACAAATATATACAGTTATATTTGTATAGAATTATATACTTTAAGCGGGGGTAGTCTATGTGAAAGATATCTATATTTTATGTTATAAAACAAATTGATGAACTATGAGATGTTACAATTTCATACTTAGTGCAATGAAAAACTACAGAGGAAAATATTAAATTATTCAATTTATTAGTGAATTGTTTCGTGTGGAAATATTTTACATAAATTACTTCAGTTTTGGCTAGTGTAAAGTAGAAAACATATATCAAAAGTATTTCAGTAATGTACGTTCATTTTTGTACATACGCTTAATGAATTACGAGTTTGTAGATTTATATTTCCTAATAATAATATGATCTTATTTCTACAAGGCCTCATTCTAGTTTTATAAGGGGATCATTGTTCAGCTTAACATAACATCTCATGGCTCATTAAGAAGTTTATATTGTACAGATATATATGTTCACCCCTGTCACTTGTTTCTGTTTTATTCAAAATATTTAAATGTGCCTAATAAGTTATTGTTCATATAATAATGAAGTTTTGAATTATTTTAACTGTTTGTTCACTATTTTTCTTATTATTAATATAGGAAATATTCTTAAAGAATAAGTTCCTGGCTATAGAAAGAAAAGCGGAGTAGACATATTTCTTGTTACAAGGCTAAAAAAGAAGTGATGGTACAGGGTTAACACAGTACACAGACAATCGTTTCATAGTTTTCTGTTTTCTGGTTTATAATCCAAAGAATACAAATATATTGACTCACTTTATTGAAATAGAATACATAGTTTTATTATGAAATTTAATCAAATAGAAAAAGTATATATAAATCTATTGACTGTTATTCCACTTAATATTTTGTTTCATATGTTTGTTTTATCGATTTCATATTTTATTCGCACGAGTGCCTTAAAATACACCTAACAGTATTTGTCGTATCATGTTATATATATTTATATATAGCATTAAACAAAACCATATATTTACATGCACTCTATTTTAGTGCATATTTGTAATGATCTTAAAGGGTATGTGCATAATAATATTGCAATTATGAGAGTATAAAATTCCAAATGTACAGTTACTAAATGATGTACATGGTGATGTATCCTTCTATAAACTTATAACTTTAATATAAAAATCAACAATAGTCGATGCGTCTAAATGATAATTATGTACAAAGAAATATCTTCTCATAATTGAAACTTAGTTATGCACAAGTTTTACGATTTTATTGTGTGTTCTATGTGCCTAATGATAAGAAGTCTATATACATTGAAGTTCATAGTTCATTTATAAACATTGATAATTGTGAGACAAACAATTGTATCTATTTGGCAACATATGTACTGAGTTGGAAAGGAGACTTAAGAATTTTATAACATTTCTGGCATGCATACATATAGCAGTATCTATTAGTAGGAATGCAATAAAATTGCATATATAACACTTTATCATATGATATCGTAACGATTAAGTTTGAATATTTAAGTTCGACTACTTGAACGTAATTACATTATTATATAAACAAAAAAAAAACAGAATATTCTTAAAAATCAAATTTTATGCAACATATATTTCTTTTAAATAAACAATAGATTTTTAACGAATTTGATTGGTGACTTCCATTAATGTAAATTAATATAAGATAGCACTGATTTAATAAAGAAATAATTTTTCTTTTCTCACTATTGCATTTGAAAGTCAAGCTTTATAGTTTACAGTGTAATGGAATATAAAAATGGGAAAACGTAAAAAAGCTAAATTAGTGTATTATTTTAAACATTTATATAAACTTTTGTTTGCAAAAGTTTTTGCATTATGTTTTAATTTTCTATTATGTTCAATAAAAATTTTCATTACGTCAATATTGTACCCATCTGTCAGCTAAAGATGATGTATTGTCTTTATAATGTTCCAATCATTAAACCTTAATTCGTAGCTATGTATATTTTTATGTCATCAAACTTTATATTGTACATTAAACACAAATTAGATTGCACTATCTAAATGGAATAGATCAGTATAATGAATTGTGTGTAATTGTATATTTTTACGAAGTTTACGATTGTTCATTCCATCAAAAATGTAGACTTTTGAAATGGTTGTTAGTTCCACAATTCTGAAATATGCAGATAATTTATACAGTTCTGCTAATTTTGTACACTGTGTGGGAATAATATAGAGTAATCGTGTGAGATGTATTACACTAAGCTGCAAGAGTGTCTCGGATCTGTAACATCCTCAATTGTAAAATTAATTATGAATTTCATTTTCTATAAAAATTATAAGAAATTTAAACTTTGCAATATTACAAGATTTTTAATAATTATACTACAAATTAAATAATTACAGATAAAATAGATTGGTTATTAAAATGTTACATATCTAAACACAAAACCATTCCATAAAACAGTATAAGAAATTTTATTGATAGAATTAAGCATTATACAAATCGATAAATTACGTTGTTATTGTATTTAAGCTACAAAGTGTATACAAAATTTTAGTTGATATATTAAAGAAATAAATAGTAAAAAAAATTACATTGTGTATATGGATTATTTTTTGTATCCTGCATTAATAATTTTATTTTATATTGGTATAGGAATAATTTATGCAATTTAATCGTTAATAAATTGTTAATAGTACAATTTTGTATTTAACAATTTATTGGGTGATGTCTCTGCTCTTTACAAAATTTATTTATACAATAACATCAAACTTTTTCGTTCATTACGTATTTTTGTGTAAATTATACATATATATTTATTATAAGTCAGAACTACTTTATGGTTACTGCTTGCTTCACTTGTAAACAAAGTTTACTAGTTTTCTAAAATATATTCAGAAACGTAATTTTCAGAACACTTGTCATATAATTTTATATAATTTTCGATGACTTTAAAACTATCTAACAAGGCAATACTTCAAGTTATTGATTAAATCAGGAATCCCGAGAAGCATGCGCGCTTTTACCGTAAGTTGTGACAATGATGTTTTACGAAGTTGTGCGAATCTTTTGCTATTTTATTACAATATTTTATTATGTGACTGGTGAAACGTTATCGGCAAAAAATGAAAAACGAATTAGTGTTAGAAACAATTATCCAATATGTCTGGACAGCTTCGACATACACAGAGATAAAATAATTCGAACGTATGAATCTCGTAACAGGGGTGCGAAGTATTTAAATGAAACGGAGGTTGATTCAAAGGAAGAATGTCTGAAGTTTTGCTGTGATACTGTAGACTGCGATGTATTTATTTTCGAAGAAAAGGTATGTAAAATATCTTGCATTGTTTATTAAATACTTAAAATAATACTACTCATATGCAATACCATTTTTTATGTATACCTATATTAAATTATTTAAATAACTAATGATAAACAAATAAAAGAGCAATGTACATTTTCTATTTATTTACATTCGAATAACAATTGCTTATTTGTATAACATTCAACTTAGAAACCTGGATCCTGTTATCTTTTTCAATGTGGACCATTACATGACTTTAAATGTAAATTCACAAGTCATGCAAATTATAGTAGTGCAGTACGTACTAAATACAATACAGAAAATAGTGCACAATTAGAGGAGGAAATTCGAATATCTCAGCAAGAGCATGAGTTAAAGTCTCTCAGGTTAGTAATAATATTACATACATATGTACATACTAACAATTTCTATATAAACATTGATACACATATAAAAATTTCATATAAATAGAAACCTTGCAGAACCTGCACCAATGGAGTATTCCTATACTGAACCACCCATAAAGTTAATTGCAACTTTGGCTCCAAAATTATCATTAACTACACAACCTATTAAACAGGGTATATCTGTTAATTAAAACATTATCTGAAAACAATAAACTGAAATGGATAGTAACATATTATTTTATATTACAGCTTGCAGTCGCAATCAATATGAGTGTAGAACATCTGGAGATTGCATTGCAGTATACAATGTGTGTGATGGCATCCCACAATGTGCAGATGGATCTGATGAAGCAGCAGATCTCGTATGTCCTACAGAGAAACCAACTATGCCTCCTTCCTTAATACAAAGGCCTCAACCACCACAATCACTTTTGCCAATTGATATTATAAAATATCAACCAGTAGTGGATTCACACAAATCTCTTGCACCATTATATGCTCGTGTTCCAGAAGTTAATCCTAAATCATGGGAACTGTCTAATATAGCCCGTCCAATGATACCACAACAACAGCCTCTTTTATATCAACCGCAACAGCTAGAAGTAGATCCACTGCATAAAGTATATGGTGCTGCAGGGTATCAGTGGGATTATCAACCCTTATATGAACAAAATAAAGACATGTATAATCCTGTTAATTCTTTTCGTGAACCGAATAATATAAACTCATACGAACGTAAGTAAAACATCTAAACAACCATACAATTAAGACCATAAGAATACACTAAAGATTTATCATTTTCTAGAAAATCAACCACATATTTTCAATCATAAAGGATCAGGTGTTATAGGCGAAAAAGAAATAGATAAGTAAGGTGTTATAATAATATGTAAACGAACAAAAATTTTTACAAATTGTTTGCATAATTATATATTAAACCATTTTATAGCGGCGCCTTGTTAGATGTAAGACACCCATATACATCGCATTTTGTATCACCGAATAGAGATTCATGGCACAATACTCAAGTGTTTCCTTCTCCATCTCCATTACCAAATATACAACAAAAACAGATACACGAAGCCGAGAGGACCATAATTATTACAACTACACCGCCTTGTGACGTAAGTTCATTTTTATTTTATACGATATCATGAAGTACCAATGCAATATATTATTTTAGGTATCACACGAGCAAACAGACATGCCGCTAAAATTGAAGGATGTTAAGAAAATCGATAAACAAGGAGAAAAACACATTCCTTATCAAAAAGTTGATCAAAACAGTAGTAAACAAAATGTATTAAACAAAGAAACTCCAAAGCATAATCATATTCAACTAACAGAACCTAAAGGTGCATAATAATATTGTCGTCTATTTGAAATGTCACAGTGCTTCTTTTACCTATGTATTTTATTTTTACAGAACACAAAAGTTTAATAGTGATTAAAGACCACAACAAAGAGCATGGAAAAGATATTGTTATGGTAGAATCTCTAAAGCAAGTAAATGAAATTGAAATTTTAAGACCTAGAGGGGCTGTTATATCGTTAGCTTTGGGACTTACGATAACAGCAATCACAGCTGCATTAATAGTATGCCGCCTACGAGTAGTTCGCAGACGTGGAAAACGTCATGGACCGTATGCTCACGATGCGGACTATTTAGTTAATGGAATGTATCTTTAAGTAAGTATACTTTGGTTCAACTAAACGATTTTAATAATACTTCTATTGTAATCATTTCAATTCAATATTTTACTTACAATTGATATTAAGATATCAATTTGTTATTTTGGTGAAATAGTGTTGATATGTGTTTAATACATGTTATGTAAGTATAATTGTAAAAAATTTGTAAATACTAGGTCTGTAAATATGAAACCGGAATTTGCCAATACGCGGCATTTAGCTGTCAATGTACCAGGTATGTAAATATGGAACCGGAGTTTTTGTATAAAAAAAATACACGTTTATTGTATGAAAATAATATAAAATATTTTATTCAAAGAATCGCCCATCGGTAGCTATACATTTTTCCCATCTCTCTGACAATTTATGGATGCCATGCCAGAAAAAACTTCCTCTGTTGTATGAAACTTATATGGTTGTGAGTTGAAAAGGCGCGGTTTGACAGTAACTACCAACAGGTCTGTAAAAATGAAACCGGAATTTGCCCATACGTGGCGCTAGCTGTCAATGTAGTTACCGTTCACCACGTCATTGACGCCATTTTCTTGTTTCGTTTTGTTTTCAATTCACAACCATACAAGTTTCATGCAACAGCATAGTTTTTATAGCGTCGAACATGTCGACTTTTCTGCCCGGAAACTACGATTTGCGGACGGCATTGATTTTCTGTTACCATTTGAAGAAAAGTGCTGCGGAATCGCATCGAATGCTTGTCGAAGCTTACGGTGAACATGCTCTTGGTAAATCACAGTGCTTCGAGTGGTTTAAAAAGTTCAAAAGTGGTGATTTTGACGTGAGAAACGAAGAACGGGGAAGACCACCGAAAAAGTTCGAAGACAGTGAATTGCAAGCATTGTTGGACGAAGATGACGCTCAAACCCAACAACAACTCGCGTATCAGTTAAATGTGACAAGAGAAGCAGTCTCTATACGTTTGAAAGCTATGGGAAAGATCCAAAAAATAGGAAAATGGGTTCCAAATGAACTGAATGAAAGACAGCAGGAAAATCGAAAGACCACTTGCGAAATGCTGCTCGCCAGGTACAGAAGAAAGTCATTTCTCCATCGAATTGTAACTGGTGATGAGACGTGGATATATTTCGAGAATTCTAAGCGTAAAAGATCATCTGTAACTCGCAAACCATCGACATCGACTACAAGACCAAATCGCTATGGACAGAAGACAATGCTCTGTGTTTGGTGGGACCAGAAGGGTCTAATCTATTATGAGCTGCTAAAACCGGGCGAAACCGTTAATACCGAACGCTACCTACAACAAATGAACGATTTAAATCAAGCTTTGTGTGAGAAACGACCGGAATATCAAAATAGGCAACACAAAGTGATTTTACTTCATGATAATGCACCATCGCACATAGCAAAACCAGTCAAGGAAACAATCGAAGGATTTAATTGGGAAATCATTTCACATGCAGCTCACTCACCAGATTTGGCTCCATGCAATTATTACTTATTTGCATCAATGGGACAAGCACTTGCTGAGAAACATTTCACATCTTATGAAAATGTACGAAAATGGCTTGATGACTGGTTCGCTTCAAAGGAAGAACAGTTTTTTTGGCGTGGCATCCACGAATTGTCAGAGCGATGGCAAAAATGTATAGCTACCGATGGACAATACTTCGAATAAAATATTTTGTATCATATTCATCAATAAATCTGTATTTTCTATACAAAAATTCTGGTTTCATATTTACATACCTGGTATACTATAAAATTTATATATTCAGAACAAAAATATTTAAAATATTTTATAATATCCAATTTCGCTTAAATAATATACTTTTCTGTACAATCAAATTTCAATTTTATGTTAAATTTCAAATAAAAAATATTGACAATACGAACAGTTACTAATCATTTTTTAAATCATTCAATAAACTATGAATGCATATATAATTTTTGATGACCTTACATGTGAAATGTTAGACATGTGAAAAATGTTGTAACATTGTAAATGACTATATGTATCATTTTATATGAATAGTTGTATTTATATTAATTTAAATAATTTATGTAGTGTAAATGCTATGAAAATCTATGAAATAATAAAAACAATTTATTAAAAATATTTCAGTTATAATAAATTGTTTCAAAAGAATATGATTTAAAAATTAATAAATTTTATAAACAAACTATTATTTTATTAATTATTACAAGTCTTGTATCACAAAAGTAGTAAATTGTTATTAAAAACCCTATGCTTCATGTACAAATCAATTATCTTTAATGTATAACACATGAATATTAATGTGTTAAATATTAATTACAAGTGTTGTCTTATTTAGCTATCATTATAATTATTTTTCTTATAAATATTATAGTACTATTTTTCCCGATATAAATAGTGCATGTCAGGAAAAATAGTAATTGGAATGACAGAAAACAGATTTATTTTCATAGCATGAAAGAGAAATGTATGTAACTTTCAAATAAATAATTAATTTATAATTTTCCTTTTATTTGAAAGAAGAAATGAACAAAATCAAAATAATTGTAATTCTGTATCAAATAATAGTCCATACTGTTACTTGTACTGTAATAATTTGAAAGAATGCACGTTTATAAATGTAACTGTACGTTTGTTCAAAATGCAGTAAAAATATTATTTAATTTTATTTAATGTCACACTCTTACACAAGTTACTGACGATTTGTAGCTGCTGTATTTTGCTGTGATTGTATAAATTCAGGATAATCTATATACCCATCATTATTGTTGTCATCCACAGAAAGTATTGGATCTATCACTGTAACCAATTCGTCATCTTTGAACATTTTTTGTCCAGGATGGCCTCCTCCTTCTGCTTCTCTACCTTGTTCTAAATATGAAATATATTTTATAATTATTTAATAACTATAGCATTAAATTGTAGTTTAACAAATTATGACTAAATAAATTATATACCATGCCAATGGATCAAAGACTTAATAAGTTCACAACCATCTAACTTGTTATTGTTATCAGCATCATGCATCTTAAAGTAATGGAACTGTAGTTCTTGGTCCGTCATTTTACTAGTATCTAGTGGAACTCCCATATGTTCTTCCATATGACTACAAAGAAAAAAAGTTTTCAAACAATTATAAGGCATGAATACTTAATATCTGAACAAACCAAAATTATATAAACATACTCTTTTTCATGAACTATGTTAGCAGGATTCAGTAGTTGCTGTGGCTGATCATGTTGTCCTTGAACAGGCATTTGATGGCCTGTCATATGTTGCTGCTGTACAGGTACTTGTTGAACAGGAACTTGATGCATGGGTACCTGTCCTTGTTGCTGGTACTATAAAAATATAAAAATACAAATACATTATATATTTTATAATTATAAAATTAAAGAGTTCAATTGTTAATAAATAATTACTAAACAAATACTACAATCTTTTAGATTACTACATGAGTGTTTACCTGTTGTTGTGGCATTTGTTGTGGAATTTGATGTACTTGTTGAATAGGCTAAAATAAACAAAATCAAACATCAATTAAACAATCAAAGACAATATCGTATTTGTGTAATTTGAAGACGACATTTGAATGTTTTTCGTGAACAGTCAAAAGGAATGGAATATAATTTAAAAATGCTTTCATAAATGGTAACCATATGTTTAACGACTGAGACAATAAAACTCACTTGTTGATAGTGTTGAGGCGACACACCTGGTGGAATCCTTTGAACCTGAGCGTGTACATAATTACAGCTGAAGAATCCGATTATAAACAGCCAGAAAGTCCAATTCATTTTGCAATATTATTCTACGAACAATGAATACATATATTAGAATGTAACGGGCGTAAGAACAAACTCTATGTTATTATACTCGCTATTATTATATTGACACCCGGTTTAAGAAAGCAGAGAAGTGCAAAGAAATTTTGAATATACCTTGTTTAAAATTGGGGGTGTATATATACAAAAACTAACATAGAACCGAGTGGCTTTATCATTGGCAAGACTGTATACCGGATCAGAAATTTCAGGTTATGTGACAGAAGTCATTTAGACTGACGTGGACACATTAAGCAGGTGTTATATTCTACATTCTAGCAGTGTTTCACCCAGGTGTAAAATATACTAGAAGCGAAACTTTTGTCAAATCTTTGATCTATATGTTCGTAATTTTGATAACCTTATCATCTTACATACAAACATACATACAGCATTGCCGCTTTCTAAAGATAGCGTTCTATGGTTCACATTCGAAAAGTTAAAATCGTTGGAAAATGCAATAATATGTTATGAACAGAATATTACTAAAACGTGACTTATATTGTTTCATATATTCATATATTTTGTGTTGGCATTAAAGAGTTTGAACAAAAATACAATAAATAAATATTTCCATTTCTTTCATTCATTTCATTGATTCAATGGATGAAGTATTTACAAGAAATTTTAAGTAATATATTTTCATATGCCCTCTTGTGAAAGCTGCAAAAAATCTAGTAAAAGTGTATTCATTCTAATTCTAAGACGATTTTTGGATTAATAGTGATCTTCTACTATCATACATATTACTAGTTTAGTCAAAGAATTGTCCAATGCGTACAACATAGGCACATTGACTTTGGAAAATGGTAGAGTTCCACCTTTATACAAACTTTTCATGGTTTAGAGGATTTACAAAGGGATCAACAATTTAAAAGAGAATACAAATGCAAATAAATTCCATTCCATTGTAATTAACAAATTTATTCAAATGAGATAAAAATTAATCTAATTTTTTTAAACAAGAACATTTTTGCGAAGTTTCAAAATTTGTTTAGTATGTGAATTGCATTTTAGATTTTTTAAAGCCCCATACGAAAGTACAATTCAATAACAAAATATTATGTAGTACGTTTATTCATCGTAGGTAATTAGAAATATAAAAAATTGCTGTTTTATAAGAACATATTTTAATATTTGAAGTTCTAAAGAAAAAATTCATATTATTTTGGTAAATTTGTGAATATCGCATGAAAGCTTATTGAACAGCTCTTGAAGAAATGTAATTTCGATTACATGGTTTTTACGCAAAATGTTATAAATATCAATGGAAAAGTCTTATATTGATATATTCTTTGTACATTTCTATATATTAACACTTTTTCTAATTTAATATAGGGATGACAATATACTATAATTCTAATCAATGACTTTAACCCCCTGTTGTAAAGTTCATGCTTTTGCAATGGCGGAAATATACTGTTCTTTTCAGTATGAAATAAATTGTATGGTTTTACGATATTAAAATTGGTTAAGCAATTGTTGTTAGGCTAAACACGATAAAAATAAGATTTTAACAACATACCTTAAAATTACAATATCAAAGGAAGTCTAGTCCTATTAGAAGGTATGTATCAAAATTTTACATTTTTGTAATAATATTGTATAAACTACAATTGTCTTGTTATACAATTTCATTTCGTGCGTTTGAATTTTATAATGTTCTTTTTATTTCATTAAAGTATAGAACAACCAGAACAAGAATGCTTTAGTTTTTAATTCTGGAATGGTATCCTGGCATCTCATGACTCCAACCAAATTTTTATGCACTATTCTTTGCTATTGTATTGTATAGTAATTGCAAATATTAAGTTTCCTCAGCTTCTTTAGAAAATTTAGATTATTTGGTCTTAAATTATAAAAATATCCTAGTCAATTTGTATAGAATTTTATAATGAGTCCGGTATGATACTTCGTAGTCTAAACAAATGTGATACCACTCAAGGGTTAAACATTAACTATTAACTTTTATTTCTAACGAAAGTTAAATGTACAATTTGGTTAGTATTTCTGGTTTTAGGTCTAATAATAAATGGAAAATGCCTCAAATACGAAAATATCGGAAAGTAAAAAGAGTTGTGGATATCAGAAAAAGGGCACCATGTTTGAAATATAAATCATACATACCCTGTAAGTCTGTATAGTTAAAAAATTTGCATTCTCTCATAAAATTGATTGTTAATGGTATAATATGTTGTTTATTACAGTATGTGAAAAATTAAAGACCAATAACAGTTCGTTAGCGAAAGCTTTATCTGATGAAAAACAGGAGTGCCAGTTATTATTTTCACAAAATGTTGCTTTGATTGAGGAGGTACAAGATTTAGTTTCAGCATGTAATAAACGAGATGTAAGTAAACTGTGTAGGGTGTCTCAGGTTTAAAGTGTTAAATTTCATCAGTATATTCTATGGGTCTAAATGAGAAAAAAATGTTATATAAACATAGGTTTACTTATAAACACTTTATTAATAAGTTATAAACAAAAATACAAAATCTTACACCACTTGACGATTATGCATGGAGGACATTAAAGAGGAAAGTTTTAGAAAATTTATAAAATAATTTGTAAATTTGTAGAATACACTGACAAAGTTTGGTATTTTAAATCTGGGACACCCTGTATATGTGAGCACAGCATCCTGTAAATACAATAATAATATATAATCTATACATATATACTTTAGGCTGTGATAATAAACGTTTCAAAGAATGCTAAAGAGATGCTTAAAGTGTTAGTAACAATGACTGGTTATTTGACAAACACAATTTCAATGTGTCAGGAATTCACAGCATCTACCAATACAAATTTATATGCACCTTACAATTCCGCTGGAAGTAAGATTTTTCAGGAGTTATATTTTGTATTCTGATGATAATGTTAATGGTATCATTGAGCATAAAATATTTATTTTAGAAAGAGACTCCTATAGGAGAGTATCCACAAAATCACCGACCAAAGGAGTGGTAAAACCTATGGTGAGCGGGCACACCATAACAAAACCTACCATTAACTTGAGTAGAGTAAATATGCAAGATATTAATAATGCATCAAACTTAAGTGTGATACCAGAAGTAGCCACACCTGAAAGAGATCAAGAAATAAATAATCTGAGGTCTCCTGTAGCTGTTACTGCAAGACAACGTAGATATGTAGGCATTTTGAAAAAAAATTTAAATTACATTACAACATTTCAGTAACTAAACTATCAATGTTAAATTATTGTATAGGATACTGAACGTGTACGTAGAATGCCAGAAAGACTGACCGTTAGTTCACCAAGAAGTAGTGGTATGTTGCATTAATACTATATAATTAACTGCAAATATAATCATAACGTTTATTTGTTTGTAGAAGAAAATGAACGAAGGTTGAGTAAAAGAAGGAGCAGACACTCTGGAAGAATGTCAGGAAAGCATTCCAGAGCAAAGTCAGGTAGACTTTCTGGAAATAATAGCTCTCGGTGTAGTGTCGGAAATATTGATCATATAAGAAGCCCCACAGTAAAACTTAATGATGTTTCAAAATTTCTTCAAAATTCTCAAAGTATTAATATTCGATTGGTTCGTGTTTTTTTTTATTAATTTCTTTTATCTGGTGTGTAACTTTAGACGACTTAATTAAGATTTGTTTTTCTTTTATAGTTAACAGAAACGAGGAAGAACGAAAATGATGAAGAGAGTGTTCGTACAGAAAATAATGATGATATGAATCGAAATGATTCCCAAATTAATGTTACAATACCAGAAATCTCCCCGTCTAACACTTTAGAAGAAGATAACGAAAAGACCGTCGAAAATAATAATCCACCGGTCTACAGCGAACCGGACGATAAAAATGGACAAAAGAAAGAAACCTCTACAACAGCACAAGATCATTCATCAAATTACGATGATCCTCTTGAAGGACCAAGTTGGTTATTCAACAATTTCCAAACTGTGCCTTGTAATATAAATGACGAGAAGAAGACTGATAATATAAATGTTTCTATCGATAATAGTATGTCTAGATCTATGATAGTATTAGAATCGAGCGATGACTCGGACGATGAAAAGCTTATGGAAAAATCACAGTCACCTTTAAGTGAACAAGAAAGTAAATTAAATAGTTTTTCTGAATCCGTTGAAGAAGAAAATGCTGAAAATGATAGTGTTAGTAGTCAAAATGTAAATAACGACTCTGTTTGTAATACAACCATTTTGTCTACTCCAAAAGATAGTAATCAGAATGAATATAAAGCCGAGGGCGAAATGAGAGAAAATTTGGTTAATTTTATTACACAAAGGCGAGGAGGCTATGTTGTAGATGAAGAAGAAGAAGAAGATGATTTTACTTTGATGTACGTGCGACATCCACGTGACATGCATTTCGATATACACGATTTAAAGTTTCCCGTTTTAGAAGAATCCACATTAAAACCACTAGCTCCGGTCGAAGCAGAACCGGAAATAACAACTACGCTTCGAAAAATATCTCAGATCTGTCCAATACCGTCTATTTCGAACAATAGTATGGATGAAACTGTGTTCAGCAATTCTACAGTGAATTTGCCTTTACTAATGAATAATGATTATGATAATAAAGACTTGACTCCATTCAAGGAAAAATCAGATCCTTCACAACGGAAGAGAAAAGGAAAGAACATAACTTTCAGGGATTCAATTGATTTCATTGATGTTGCAGCAACGAAAAAACAGGATAAACATACTAACAGGAAAAGTACATCTTTGGGGAGAGATCCAAGTACTGCTAAAGTAGTTTTGCAAAAATTGAACAATTCCGATGTTAAATCGAGGACACCTTCTCCCGAGGAGATGCATAATTTCGATAATTCATTGTACGCATATTAATTTTACTTTATTACTATACTTTCTAAGATATCTATATTTCTATAATATACTCATTACAGCAACAAGTCATCTAACCTTGGAGGAAATTCGAGTGATTCAGAGAGCAGCAATTACAGTGCAAGTAGTACGCATGGTTTGGCTCGACCATTGCGAAAACGTGTTCCGAAAAGTTTTCAGGAACCCAGTTTGAGAAAGTAAGGGATCAATAGTTGTTACGCATTGTCAATTAGTCGCCGGCGAAAGCTCTCTTTTTTTCATGTTCTAAAGCACCTTCGGGTTTAAATATGTTAAAAAATTTCCTCTCCGTTTGCTTTTCTAATTTGCACAATTTTCATCTGATAAATCTCAAATCGCTCTTCGGAATTAGCTGTTTACCGCTAATCGAATTCAATGCATTTTCTGTGACCAAGTGCGTGCAAGTTCGTACATTCTCTCGTACTAAGGGATCGCCAGCAATTGATCGATAATCAGCGTATAATTTATTTTAATTTACATTCCTAAAAGATATTTAAAAACCATACAATCTTGTATTAACTGTTAATTGATTTTTATTTCAGAAAGTTACGAAGAAATTATTAATAAAGTATACGACAATCGCTGAAACTCGAAAGATGAACGATTCAACACATTAAACGTGTTTTTCATTTTACGAGATACATTGAAGTGTCATCGGAGTAATGTAAATAATCATATCCACAAGTATGAATCAAGAAATTTATTGAATCGACTGATTCAGTCAAATAAAAATTTCAATATTTTTGACTGATCAGACATTACCTTTAATCAGTTCACACTTAAATCTTTCTGCTTCCATTATATTGCGCACATTTTTATTATATCAGCCACTGTTCATTATCCACAAAAGATCGGTTTGCGACTTAGTCGTAGAGCTTCGATAATTTGGCTTCCTCTCATGTAGTATTCTTGGTATGTTGTATTTTTTGTACCCTTATCTAATGTTTCCAGAAATAAATATAAAACATTCAACATGTTTTAGAAAATCTTTAATTCCTGTACGTACACATACACACATACATACATAACATGCATACACTGTGTTACATGCAGTATATGTATTAACATATTTTGGTTGTATTAATCAAGTTCTTCCGAATAAGTATCTAAACAATTATGTCTGATGGTAAAGTATATTTGAACGTATATGTGAATAATAATAAGAAATTATAAACGATTACAACAATTTGTATTGAAATAAATTCAGTTACTTATTTGAAACAAATGTGTATCTATTATTAATAAATTACTGCGATATTTATCCTCGATAGATTATATAAGCTAGTTTGTAAAAATCTCCGGCAACAATGACAGAGAGAATATCATAAAATACAAATCAATTGTTCGTTATCTGTTTACATTGTGTTGTCCGGAAAGTTCATGCCGATTTTCGGTAGGTGGCATTAACACTTAAAAGCATAAAGATTAAGGTATGGTACTTCAGACATATGTGGAAGAAATTTTAGAATTTTTGAAATTTTGAAAAAGTGGAAAATAGCATAAGCGTAGTGTAGTTATCGGATGCTTCGTTTTTCCACGGATGACACAGGTAAGATGTTTGTTCCAAAAAGATGATTGCGGAAGGTTAATCCGAACAAGGAACCTGGTAAACAAAGTCATAATTCATGGATACGGTGACGTGCGTTGGGATACAGACGATTCTTCAGTTGGTAAACATCTTACCTGATGATTAGGGGGTTTCGATGCACAGGGAAGTAAACATTTTACCTGAACGGTGGTGGATCGTGTACTGGGTGAGTAACACTTACTCCAACGAGTCTGTTTTGGTAAACAAGCGACCTGGAAGGGTCAGTGGTAGACGAGAGAAACTAAAATCAAAACAATCATTTTCTGGCGACGAGAAAACTACGTCAAAACAACATTCATTGCAATACAATAGCTGCATCCTAATTAGTATTTTTAGCGAAAGAATATGAACGAGTTACGAGGCATAGCTATTGTACTTCAAGATGCTTAATATATACTTTATATTTGAATTAACCGTTAACACTTGAATGGCACCTCTAAGACGCAACTAAAAATTGTCATACTATTATTTAAACAACTTTTACATCGCCAGGTTTGCAGTTAAAAAATCGATAAGAATTTTAACGAGTACGAGTAATAATAATTAATTTCATATGTACGAAAGGAAATAAATTATGTACAATGGACCTCTGCTATGCATAAAAAGTATTGTTTCTATTTTGGAATTTTGAAAGGGTTAAAAAATTGTCAACAAAATTTGAAAATTTTTTTCATTAGAAATGCATTTGCACTGGATAAAATTCGATTATGCAATTCTAACCGAGATACAAGTGCCATTCTGTTCCACAGCCTTTTCTCCATCTTTCAAGCAACTTGACACGACGAAAACGCGTGTCATTTGTTTCCAGTAATTCTAATATATTCAGATATGTCTTTATGCCATCTACCGAAAATCGGCACGAACTTTCCGAACAACCCGATAAATAAAGTATGCGTAGAACGCAGCGCGCGCATGCTGCGAAACAATCGTGATTTCTGTATCGAACCGCGCATCTCATTGCTACGTGTTTATGTAATTAAGGATTAACGCACCGGTAGCACGCTGGTATAATTCCAGGAGTACCGCAGAACTGAAAGTCAGTACTATAAATTATAATTAAGTGATCGGATCTCGCGTTTTCAGTTTTCGACGAAAGCAATTCAACGTCGACAATAATTTCAACGTTTATCGAGTATTATGCAACAAAGGCGCACAGTGTCTTATTTGACTCGATACATTTCTTAGAACGGAATGCCAATCATTCGAATAAAGATTGCAATGTCTCGACCCGTTCGTTTAAATCGATCGTTCGAAGTACACAGACCGCATAAAATTTGGTACGACTTGTAAACGATTATCGATAAAATTTGTTAATCGCAATTTATTTAGAGGACGATAGTAGATCGGTTTGTAAACATTGGCGTTGTCGAAGCAGGGTTATGCGAAACGGTCGTCCATTGAGTGGATAGGTAAAAACATAAAAACACAGAAAGAAGAAACGAACCAGCAAGCGTGGCACAGTGAACAAAAAAAAAACACGAGCAACGAATACACCGTGCGCGCGTATGGTTATTCGTCCGTGTTTCTATTTCCGTCGACTGGCATTATTATATTTCGTTATCGTGTCACGACGATTGCTCTCTTCATCGATAGCAAAGAAATTGATGAGATACGCGTTACGAGAACAGTGCGATATAGGCAACCCTCTCTTAACAAGCATATTCGAGCGAGTAAAAGTTGTTCGCAACGTTAACGCGCGGTACCGGCGTTTAAACTCTCCCTCCATGAGAATCGGTGGGCGACGGTGCGCATGCGCCAGCCATTTCCTAGTAGCGCCGATTGCTCGACCAATGGCGAGACGATCGTGACGCCATCCTCGACCAATCGGTGACCGTCTCGGTGACGACGGTGCTATTTTTAGGAGACGTGAGTCACGGGATATAAAGCAGTACTTACGTTTAGTTGGGTGTTCACAAGTTGTCGAGACCTCGTACGGTGCAGCCGCGAGTGACATTCTCGTCGGGTGTACGATCACGGACCGTTTTAAAGAGGTGCACACGCGCAGAACCTCACGTTCGTCGGATTGCGTCTCGTGAGTCATTGTTGTGTTGACAGTTGACCCAGCTCGGTCCTCGTGTCACATCCTCGCTTGGTCAAAACTACTTTGCGATTGCTCCGGAGGCCTTTGTGCCGCTCGCGCGCGCAGTAGGTGGAAAGAAAAACACGGTTTCGCCTGTCGGAGCATCGGGACGTGTAATCGCGACGACAAATCGTAACACGGGCCCCCCGACGATCGCGTGTCACCGCTCGGAGGTGGGGTGGTGTTCTCTCAACGTGCACGCGTAGTTCTTCCAGTTTCGTGGTTCTCGACGGACCGAAGTCTGCCGAGGAGGAAAACCGACGATAAAAAAGAACGGTTTCGTCGACGAATTTCCGAATCTGGTTATGTAACGACGGTGAAAAAGCGACGGTGAAGTGCTCGGTGATTAAAAAAGAAAAAAACCGAAAATAATAAAAACTCGGGAAACGGAGCAGGAGAACAGAGACTGATCGATTATCGAGCGGTAACCGATCGTCGTGTCGTGTAGCTCCCAGAGTACGCGCGTGGCCCAAAGAAGAGACTTGGAACACACGGGTGTCGAGTCGGTCGGTCGGTCGGTCGGTCGGTGGTGGTGTGTTGTCATTCACCGTCCGCGAGGCCAGCGCGTTGACTGACCACATTTGATCGGCAGGCCACAAATTCAGTTCCGCTTGCATCGATGGTGCGAAGTTTGACGATGGAGCAGACGTTCTACGAGGACGCGAGCGTTTACGGCGCCGTGAATCGCGAGAACAACATGGGCCAGCTGAAGCGTAACCTCACGCTGGACCTGAACCTGTGCCAGCGACAGGGGCCGCAGTCGAAGAAGCCGCGACTGGGACCCCTGCCCTCCTCGTTGAACAACATGCCTATTCTCAGCTCGCCGGACCTAAACATGCTGAAGCTGGGCTCGCCGGAATTGGAGAAGCTGATACTCGCTCAGCAGGACAGCTTGGTGGCGACGCCCACCCAGCTGAAGCTCGGCTCGCCGGAGTTGGAGAAGTTTATAATCGCGCAGCAGGAAAGCCTGGTGACGCCCACCCAGGTGCTGTTCCCGAAGGTGGTAACCGAGGCCCAGGAACAGTACGTACGGGGTTTCGAGGTGGCTCTGAACGAGCTTCACCATTCGGACAGCTCGCAGGAGCCTGGCAGCATGTACGGGGCGACCTACACCACGTTGGAGCCGCCGAGCAGCGTGCAGAGCACCGAGTCATCCGTCAGCCAGGGTCTGATGCAGATCAAGGACGAGCCTCAGACGGTGCCGAGCGTGTCGAGTTCGCCGCCGATGTCGCCGATCGATATGGAGAACCAGGAGAGGATCAAGCTCGAGAGGAAGCGTCAGAGGAACCGTGTCGCCGCGTCCAAGTGTCGCAGGCGCAAACTCGAGCGCATCTCCAGGCTCGAGGACAAGGTCAAATTGCTCAAGGGCGAGAACAGCGAGCTCAGCGCCGTGGTTCACAGGTTGAAGGACCACGTGTGCCGGCTGAAGGAGCAGGTGTTGGCGCACGTGCAGTCCGGCTGCCAGATCATGGCCGTGCCCAGCCAGTTCTGAGCCTCGGAGACACCCGGGGACCAGACATTCTGACGCGTGTACGTGTTTCGTTCGGTGGGGGCTGCTGGCTGCTCGTGACTCCCGCCGGACAAGCGGTGGTTACCAATGACTTTTCTTCTCGAGGACCGCCACGGTGACCGCGTCATCGCCTCCGACGATCCGCGCGGGACTAACCAAAACCCCTGCCACTCCTCAACCGCCCCCCCCCCCCCTCCGTCGGATTCTCATCGTTTTCTCCGAACGTTACGCTTGGTTGGTTCCCCTCGTTGCCCTCCGCTGGACGAAAAGGAAACACGGTGTGATGTGCGACGACATCGGCGAGAGAGGAACCGGGAGTGCCTTCTGTGTGCCTAAGAGGAACGCGTGAGGAAGAGAGAGATAGAGAGACAGAGACAGAGCGTGTGTGTGTGAGAGAGAGAGAGAGAGAGAGGGAGAGAGAGAGAGAGAGAGAGAGAGGGAGAGAAAGACCACAGCGAGGATTAATTATCGACCGCCGCGTCGTTTCTAGCTAGCTAGCTAGCTAGCTGGCTGGCTGGCTGGCTTGCTGGCCGAGCTACGGCTCTGTACGCACGTGAAAACCATTGCGTACACGCCTGAGGGGCGGCGACGCGATAAGTGGAAGAAGAACCTGTGTGTGTGCGACCAGAAGAACACGGGGAAGAGACACCGGAGGAGGTGTGGGTGACGAGGAAGCGGAGGGAGAAGGATAGATAGATACGAGTCGGAGTGGGAGAGAGCGGATGGAGGAAAAAGAGAGAGCGCGGTGGGTGGAACCCGTCGGGGCGAAGAGAGAGGAGGGGACCTCACGGTGCGCGCGGCGGCGGCCATTTTGGAGAACCGCGAGCCACCGGCGGGAGATTCGAATATATCCCCGCCGCGGGTGTATAGTATATATATATATACATATATTCTCTGTTTCGTTCGAATCAACGGGGTCGGTTCGTTTGTCTTTCTTTTTCTCCCTCTGTTCTCTGGTTTCCTCTCCGCTCGAGAATAATACGTTTGCGTTCTTTGTAATCGATTCCCCGCGGAGATTGTTGCGTGATCGCTCTCGCATCGTTGTTTGCTAACGGAACACACGACGCATACACACATAAACACACATACATGCACACATAAACACACGCACATATATATATAGATATATATATACGCGCGCGTATGCACATACCCACTCAAACAAACAGACAAAAACACGTACATACACAAAGCGCGGGCGCATACGCGCGCTCGCATAGCAAGTAAGATGAACTCTATTCGTCGTTGTCGCGGAATCTTCCGATTCGATTTCTTCAATGTATTCTTCCCCTTTATTTTTTTCTCCCCCCCCCCCGAGACTTTCTCTTTTTTCTCTCCTATCTTGGGAGTTACTTTTTCTTAACTTCGAGCGATCGGAAAGGATCCTCGGTTGGTCCGGGATTTCGTGGCAATCCGCGATCGGAAACGATTGGAAATACTTTTGTTTTTATTTACTCCGGCGACAGGCAGTGGTATCGCATTTCGTCGCGGTGTATCTCGCTCGCACGACAAACGGTTCGTTTCGTTTCAATTGAAACGGCTTCTTCTGTTTTTTTTCGTCGGAAGACTCGTGTAACGTACGTTAACTTTAACATTTAATCTTGAACACTTTACCGACCGCAAGCCTGCTAATAGGACTTTCGATGATCGCGCTTAACGGAACTGAACCTTCAAAGAGAAACTACTTTTTACATTGTAGCTTGTAACGAAATTATTAAAATAACGTTGCCGAAGATGCCTTGACAATTCTCGAGAAAAATTCCCGTCGGCGTTGAAACCTTACAGCAATTTTTGAAACGATCGCCGGTCGGTAAATTGTTGATAGACTAGGGAGAACCGTTTTCTCTTTTCTCTCTCTCTCTCTCTCTCTCGGAGGGATGGAACGACGAACGTACGGATGGACGGAGTAACGCTGATAATTGTTAGATAACACACACACGGTGCTGTAAACGATTCATTTGAAACACGAGTCCGTAGAACCGTTCGTTAACTCGAGGCTCTTCTTTTTACCCAAGCTCGAACGAAGCTTTTCAACTCGACACCTTTCGGCCGAACGATTTCTCGATTGAGGATCGTTTAACACCGGTTTTTAACCTGTTCACCCGGGGAGGACGAGTTTCATCCTATTTCGTACTCGGCTAACGTTTCTTTCTTCCCCAAACGTTTCTACCCGCGAATAATCTTGGAAACGCTCGAATTCGTTCCCCTAACTCTCGGAAGCGCGGAATTTTCGAGAATAAAATTTTGGGGACACTTTTAACGCTAGAACTAGCAAACCAATCAAAATCACTGATCCCTACTTATTTCTTTCGCAATTATTCAAGTTATAACAAATGCTTTCATTAGTAATTTTCCGATGTGCTTCTTTAACACTAGATTTACGGATGTTGATTATATACCTATTTTTACTGAAGTGAGCCAATTTGACTCGTACAAGAAAATTGAAGTTTTTTGAAAAGAGAATAGTTCCAAATCAATTTAAATGAAATGTTTATTATCAAAAAATTCATGGAAAACATTTTTTTACATAATAAAAGTACTAACATACTTATGCTATGGAAAAATGTTTGGATTTCAATGGAGGACCGTTTGAACACTTGTACTCCGGAACACTCCGAGAGGCCCAAATAATTCAGAGAACTTTTAGCTTCGATAACTTCTTAACGAATAAGTTTAGGGCATAAGTATGTTAGTACTTTTATGCAGAGCACAAGAAACTGCATCGATTGGTGCAGTCAAAAATATAGGTTTCTATTTTAAAAAAATATGCAGTTGCATTTTTCTGATGCACCGATGCACAAAAGTGCATAAAATTAGTTGCATATTATGCACTGCCTGATACCATTTAACTTCTACTTATAACATTTTCTTCTATTCTCAACCATTTAGGAGGTACAGCCTGTTCCAGTTGCGTGGGACACCCTGTATATATATATATATATATATATATATATATA
>CM052097.1:23401819-23424521 GCA_028453745.1 Agapostemon virescens | reverse complement strand
CAATTCGATTCCGATCGAGCTAAAATTTGGCATACACTTTGCCTACCAATCGAGAAACGTGTAACCAAAATTACAAAAGAATCGGAGACCTAAAGATTTTTCGCGATTTTAAGAAGGGGGTTACCTTCAATATTTAGCAATATTTCATTAACGGCACGGTTAGCCGTCATGCGGGCCTTGCCGGGCCGCTCACCGATAGACGAATCAGAGTATGAACAGTCGGGTAACGTAACGCTCGCCACGATAGCAGAACGAAAAATCTGTCGCCGGTCCGTAGGGACCGACGAGGCCTGAACGGAAAGTCCAACGCTTAACGTGTTAATAAGGATTCCGATCAGTAAAGTGTTAATTTTATTAATAAAATTAAGTGTAAATTTTCTTTTAATCTGCATATATGTAGGACCTCAGGAAAAAAGCAAGGGGGTGATTACCCCCGCCAGGAATCGAACCCGGGACCTCGTGGTAGTAGCCGATAGACTAACTACTTGCCCTCTCCCAAATTCCTCACCATCTATTTAGTCTGGGGGTTCCTAATCCCACACATATAATTTTATACATTTTCTTTATATTTAACCCCTTCACCCTCTTGGCCACATACATGAATGGTTTGATAATTTCTTATAAAATAAAAGACCCACATGTCTTCCCTACCTTTCTACAAATTATTAAAACTGAATACATTTAATATCTATAATAATCTGTAGTGCAAATTTTAGTCTATTTATTATTGACAGTAATTATAATTCTAAAAGAAAAAAACTAAACGTCCACATACGTGGCCAAGGGCGTGAAGAGGTTAAGAAAAAAGAATTCGGCCCATAGAGGGTTTAAAGCGCGCGAAAGTACAGGCGGCGACAGTTCCCTCTCATCCCTGTTCGTTTGCAGACAAGTCTAGGCGTTCGCAAAAGGTTTTCACGGTCTCGCGACGGCGCGTTGCGCCACGTCTCACCGCGTTGCACCGCGTTGCACCGCGCGCTCTCGAGCGTAATATGCGCGCAAGACCGTGTTCGTGCACGCGTCAAGTAAGTGGGTACGTTGTGGTCCGTGTACCCGCCGACTCACAAAGGAAGATGGGAATAGACGCAGAGAGACACGAACAAAGCGGCGGCAGAGCTAGCGCGCGCGCACGTTAATTGGAACGATTCGTCGTGGACCGTAGGACGCAAACCGGAGAATCTGCGAATCCCAGCGCAGACGAACCGCGTCTTCGGGAAAAAAAAAAGAAACGGCGGTTTGCGAAAACGCGCGAACGTCATTCGAGCGCGAACGGTTATTCTTGGAATTGTGGTCGAATCGGTATAAACTCGCGCGGACTGTACCGAGACGATCATGCAAAACAGTCTCATTTTCAAAATTAGATATCCGATTTTGCAAGGCCCCTCTAATGCTAGAAACTGTTTCGAATATATATATATATATACGTTTTTTCTGTCCTTCACCTTGAATGACCTTGGAATAATATAGTCACTGAATTCCTAATGAAAGGGACTATCATTATAGGTGTTTACAAAAGGGTGGTTTCATTTAAAAAAGTCAAAATGACCTTGATATCTCTAAAAAAATAACAAAAACAAAATTTTTTTTATAGCATCATGTCAGCTTCATTGTACCATTCAACTTTGTCCTTATCATATTTTATGTATCTTTAGAAACAACAAAGATATTTAAGGTACAAACGTTTGGTGACTCACCCTGTATATTATATTTAAATATTTATATAATTATAAACATTATATATGTATATTAACAGCTGCTTCGAATGCTAGTGTTAATAGCAACAAATTTGATATGCTTGGATTCTTTTAACTCTTGGATTGCAAAGAGTTAAAATTGTGAATTTAAATTTTTACAAAAGCACTTCTGCGATTGATCGTATGGTTGCGATCAGACTCGACCTTGCAACGTTAAGTTTACCAGACGTTCTCTAATATTTTTAATTCGCGAACATTGAGGTTATAAAAATACGTGTACGAGGTTGTGTACATATTGTACCGAAAGAGCTAAAAATTTCAAGTACCTTCTGGTTATTCTTACGAACAAGTGTAAAGTAGTCGATTTTAGCGCTCCATAAACCTAGAATTAAGTAGCAATCGATCTTGTTTGCACGAACTTGCCCGAATCGGTAGAAATAGCTGGAACGTAACGCGTTCACTCCGGAGACGTACGCGACGGTAGCCGAACGTATTGCGTGCGTCCCCTTTACATCTTCCCAAACCTCTTTCAATCTTTCTACTCTTTGTTTAAGTACGAAATTGTATTTGTTTCAATCGATGAACCTTTCTTCTTTTAACGACGAACCTACCACCGATAAAAATCTTTATTTTACAATTACTATAAATCACAACTTTTTTATTCAACCCTATAATACAATAAAAATCGCACAACATCTAAATAAATTCAGTCTCGTTATTCTCATAACAAGAATAGTATAGATTACACGTTAAGAAAGTATTCGATGTCTTAAGGAAACAGATTAGTTTTGTGGACCCCGCAGACCAAATAGATATCGTTAGAAATTAATAACAGACGGGAAAAGGGTTCCGTGGGTCAGTGCGGTAGTCGATTGGCTACTACCAAAAAGTCCCGGGTTCAATTCCCGGTGGTGCCCTTCGTTGTTCTTCTGCGAGATACTACAGTTTAAAAGTTTTTATTAATTTTCTATCAATTCTTTGCTAAGATTCCGAACACTGTGTAAACTACTTGAACCTTTTTCAAGTACAGTAATGCCTCGCTTGAACCCAGAAAATATATATATATATGCAAACCCGGATGAAAATAACATGGCCCAAGATTGTCATAGACGGGTGTGCATTTTTATTAAGAAAAGTCTCGTACATGTATAAATTTCTACAACATTAATTTTCGATAAATTACTTTCGTCCAATAACTATGCGTATCTGGGTCACTTTCACTTGAAACGTTTAGGGAGAGCATTTCTCTGGGATCAGCAGGGCAGCATCGCGAGGATCCGTTGAACGAGATATTACTGTACTTTGTTCCTTTGCCGAGCTCTGTTCCTAATATGGAAGAACAATTGTCCATTGACAAAAGCTGTCGCGCGACGATGAATCGATAAGCTTTGTGAAATGTGACGGCGTGAATCGACGTACGATCGGAACGGGTATACCCGTCGGGGGAACCGAGTCGGAGACACTTCCGTCGCGGTGTTTATTTACATCGCAATGGAATCGCCGCTCGCCGTTCCTTACCGATCGAGAGAAACGTCCACGAGAATAACTTTACGCGGCACGAATGTGCATGGCAGAAGGAGGACCCGCGAGAGAACACAATAATTGGTATTTAGTATGCGACACCGGGAAACATGGAACGCGAACGAATCGTTTAGATCGCGCACGGAATATGCCCGGCACACGTTACGTACGAGCAGCAGCAGCAAACCGAGGGTCGCGACCGATACGACTGAACACGGCTACGCACAAACTGTAAACAAACCGAGAGAACCAACTGTCACACGATCGATGTAACAGCTGTCACTGCGAGCAGCAGAACTACCTGGACGGAACTCGCTCGTTACGCGCGTGCGATTATTTTCCAAAACAAAGAACGTCATCGGGAAGGTGGAAAGAGTCGAGACGACGATCAACCGCCCGATCTCCGCTCGGTCTCTGCGTCACACTTACCGTAGCAGGAGCGAAAGCGTTTTATTGTTGGCGCACTCGAGGATTTTTTTCTTTTCCCAACCCTCGACGGTCTTGACCCATTCCTCGCCAGGACTGCGCCAATCCTTCGATATGAACGGCATCGTCTGCGAGCAGAACGCGAGACGAGCGTAGTCGCGCGCGCAACCGTACCTCTCCCCGCGAGAAACCTTGGAAAATCCAGCTCACTGTTTCGCGGACGCCCAATGTTTGGCAGCGAGACAGCACGGTTCGTTCGGTCTGGTTCGCGGCTCCGATCGACCGCGCATGGCTTTGTTTTACTGACGTCACTCTCGTATCAGCTGTGCGACCATCCGATCGCTTTGCTCTCGCTTGTCTGGATATTCCCCCGCCATCTTGAATCTTATTCCAGAGACGCACGCGCAACACGACGCGCCGATGCGCGCCCGCGAGATTCGAACTCGCCGCGGACGCGGGTCGCAGTAGCACGTTGAATGCCACGCGAATGTTGCATGCTTTGAACAAGTTTCATTTGTTTCATTTATAGAAATGATTAGTGCTATTGAACAAAATTGTTAGTTACTGAAAACTAAAGTTTTCACCTCGTACTATAGTCTGGTAAATTTTGACAGTACTGCGTTAATGTTCAATGCTGTTAATTTATTGATAACCGTTCTTAAACGATGTAACGGTGTCGGTCACAGGTTACCCCCGTGGCATTCAACGTGTTAAAACTGTCGCTCGGTTTAACTCTTTCAGGCACGGTGATATTAAAAGTGTCCCATCTTTTTGTATGCGTGAGTATGCATGGTTTGATATTTTTTGATTGAAGAAAAGCAACATGAATCTTTTTGTTTTCTGAAATTCCGTGCCTCAAAGGGTTAACGGCAGCGTATACGAACACTGGACCGACGACAACACGGTTTACATTATTATATAAAACGGACACCCTGTGTACTCATAGATATAAATCTATCGACTCGTCCCTCGTGGATGCATCTTTACAATCTTAACACTTTCACTGCCAAATTAACAGCCATACAAATTGCATGAAATCCGGGAAAGTTAACGAGTGAAATAAAAATTGGAAAAACATAATCTATGACAATGAGTAGTTTTCTGATCTTCTTGCATTTCCTGGATCATCGTCAAATTGATGAAAATTCATTTAAAAATCGTGCAAACTATTCTGTCACCCATATATAGGTGCCATGCCAGTCAAAGTGTTAATAATCGTGAAGCAGGAATATTAAGGCGCGTCCCGTAAACCTAGTGTTAATATTCGGACACTATTAAAACGATCACAACTTTTCAAATATTGAATCGACTTGGATTTCTTTTATAGAAGTTAGAACAATTAATTTACTACATAGTGTAAAATAAGTTTTAAAAAAGTGAAATTTGTCACAATTTCAGAGCAAATATCAAAAATTGATTTTTACAATTTCTACAATTTCTAACCATCATAATGAAATAAAATTGAAATTTATTGACTTTTTTCTTCCTTTCGATAGGAATGAATACGTCAACGTTGATCCGATGCTGTTTATATGCAATGCTGTGAAGTGAACGAGACAGCCTTTATGCACAGAATCTTCGAATACGTGTAGACGATATTTTATTAAATTATTGTCTGTTACAAATGTTCTCGACAAAACGAAACTATTGATGGACTTGAATCATTCGTAAATAAATTCCTAGTTTAGCTTGTATTGTAAAATTACACTGTGTACATACTACACATAATCGAATATTTTGTACAATTTTCTATTCCAATCAGTAGAAACATATCGGTCATTTTCTCCTTTTCCTACTATGTATGAAAAGAATGTATGAAGAAAATATGTACAATCTTTAAGTTATATTTAAATCTTTTAAGTCTTTGCCTGTTTCTAATACGGTATTTGCAGATATCGAATTCTGTTCTTTATCTTTTCCTTTTGCTTCTTCTCCTTTCTCCTCCTCTTCCTCTTCTTCCTCTTCTTCCTCAGTTTCAGAGTCAGTTGGTGGAAAATCAGAAACAGCTATTAAGAAGAAAAGAATGTAATAGCAGTTGTTTGGCTTTATCATTGCATAAATCATTGTTTATTAACTGTATAAATTTACCAAGTCTATCTATCTTTTCTTGTCTGGCATCAGCAAGAAATTGTTCTTGAGCTGCTATAATTTCTTCTGAATTTGTACAAAGTGAATATTTCTTCAATAATTCGTCATTCAATTCTAGGAAGGAGTGACCCCAAGAAAATTTACTAAGATAAAAATTGGCTTCCTCTGGAAATCCTGTTATGATTAATGTAGCTGCAATAGCTTCCACGCAACTCAATTTACAAGGTTTGCCATAATTGATTGGATTTGCAGCAACTAGAAATGGCAAAAGGCGAGGATTCGGAGTTCTCATTCTACTGAATGGAGTATCATCCAAACGTGCCCAACTACAATCAACAACCGCACAACCATAATCATGTATAATATCACGATCAGTTGGACTGACGCACTGAAACAAAATGTTTTGCTTTAACGGTTTTAAATGTAACTAAATAAAAAGAAAAGAATTTAAAGCTGCTAATAGTTGGTCCACTTCTTTATCTTTATTACTACTTATCATATTTACTCTTTTTCTTTTCTTCTAGCTAAACATTTTTAGGATATGCTATAGAACTATAAATTAAATGAGACAATACACTCTTATTTTAAACGTAATTGTGACAATGCATATAGTAATTTATACTAGAATTATGTTGCTGCACATTGAAAAAAACAGTTGTATATAGTAGTAAATGTGTTGTGATAAGAAAAATTTAAAGGGCGTATATATACGCCATTCGTATATATTGGTAGATACTAGAGGTCGTATTTAACATCTTCGTTTATTATAAATGCTAGATATACCTTTTGGCCAACTGGAGTCAGAACTAAGCCTGGAAACCGAACACCTAACCTTAGTATTTTCACCAAGCCATGCCTAACGAGTTTCTTGCCGGAACATTTCTTTGGGTCACAGTGTCCAAGGTCCCACATAGCGACCGGGAAAGGGAGGGGCCATTTTTCGGCTTCCTCTGAATAAATTCGTCAGTATCATTTTTCGTAGTTCCCTGAAAGCCATGCAACAAAATGTACCTAACCTGGCTCTTCATCCTCCTTATCGGATTTATCTCTTTCCTGGCGATATCTTTCTTCTTTTCCAACTACATGACGAGGTCGTTTTGTTAATATATTTTTTTTATTTTTCTTCCCGCGAGATGACATGAACAAAATTCCTAAATAATTCCTAATTTAGTACTAAAGACTCTCCCGTGCCCTTCAACGACTACTTGTCAACACACCCACACAGTTTTATACTCTGCCGAGCTATATATACATACACGTGCATGCACTTTGGAATTAACTATAATACGTACATGTGCATACGATGGATCATCTACATGTATATATATATACGTATATATGTATGTTCACATACACATATCGAAAGAGTTACATTTAGCTAAAATTTAAGAGCTTATTATTTCATAACGTATACAAATACATTTTTTATCTTACAAAACTTGTTTACATGATTGAAAACACTTTCAGTCGTAAAACTGTAGTTGAATTGAAACACGTTGTTTGCAAACATTGAACGCACATATTTAAAAACATAAATTACTTTTCTGTAAAAATGTAGTAGCTCTACGGTTAGAACGTGTGAAAACAAAAATATGATAGCGTTCGGGAATGGTTGTCTTGTATTTGGATACAATCTAATGGATAGTGATAGTACCACTGCATCAAACGGCCCTGAAACACTCCCATAGTGTGAGTAACAAGTGGCCGTTCTGTTCTCAATCGGTTCGCGGAGCACAAATCGTTCAGAGAACGATGCTTCTCTGAACATGTGTTTGCAAGCGTTTCCATTCGCATAAGAATGCATTGTGATTTGTGATATTCCGTTTGCTTAGAAGGTAAGTAGAAATTGATCGCATTGAATACATTAATTATGTTCATAACATCGAAGTTATAATCCTGCAATCTCACATAAAAACAATAACTGGTTAATGCGTATTTGTACAAGAAGACGTGTTTTCTGTTTTCATCATTTTAATGACGTTCTTATTTTGTTCGCGCTGCCCTGTAGCCTGTACGATATGGATCCAGGTACATAGATAATGCTTCACATTTTTTAACAGACTTTTAAAAACAAAACTCGCAATTCACGTAATTATGTAACTTACGTGTGCATAAAATATTTACGCGCGTATATGATACACATAGTTCCGCAAAAGTGTACGTATATATAGTAAGTTGCATATATTTAATAAAAGTGCATTTATAAGTAAATAATAAATTGATTGCCTTGATCAAATTACTGATCTAAGTACCATGTATTTTATATTATGGGACCATAATTGTTATTTCAATTTTGTTAGAAAACAGTGGCACAGACACAATTGTCAAGATAACAGATTGGCTGCGTGGCCTTTGGGAAATGAGACGCCGAACTGGACCAGTTCAACAATGGGTTGATTCATTACCATCACCTGCAAAATCAAACTTACCAATGGCAAATCCATGTCAAGATGTACCTCTGGAACCAATTACTGCTTCTTCAATGACACCAACAGAGCCTAAAGACATTCCATATTCTATGGGAATAAAGTCCCCAATCATGACTATATCAGCACCTATTAATGTTCCTAATACATCGACAGTTAACACATCCGGCCTACCCAGGTATTGCACAAAACAGTATGTCCCATTTAACATCTACACTGACAATTATCTACAGAGTTCTTAATTCTGTTCAATTGCAGCTCACTACCTCATAAATTGGTACGTGATCCGAGTTTACAGTCTGATAGCAGTCATTGTAGCAGTGTGGAAAGCTTGTTAGAACTGAGAAAAGCAGATCCAGAAGCTATTTTACTTGGCCTAGGATTTGGTGGCTGTTCAGGCAGCCCTCAAGAAAATGGTTCTCTATCTCGCATACCAAAAAGGTTTTTACAACCATCAAAGCTCAAAGGCATAGCCATTAATGATTTTGTGAAGCACCAACAAGAGACTAGTGAATCTTTTGATTCTGTATCTTTAGGATACCGAGGATTAACAGGTAAAATGTAGAATAAATTATTAATTAGCATTTCCAAAATGATAATGAAATTTTGAACAACAAATAAGTTAATCTAAATATATTAATACGTTCAATGGTAAATAATATGCACAAACTTTGTGGATAAATTCATGAGAGTCAGTAGTGTGATACTATGTTATGGAAATAATAATTTTGTAGGAAGCGATGGCACATTATCTGTGTCTCGATTATGTCAGCAACGCAGACATTCTGGACCAAGTAAAGTTGTAAGTCTACTGACTGTTAGGACATACAATTAATTATAAATTATGACGTCTATTTTGGTTTGTTGGTAGTTATTTGTGAATGTGTATGCATTTAAAACATATTTGTTTCTCTTTTGGTTTTGCTAAATCTTAAAGAAATACATGGTATTACTAGTATGTGTATTATAGTGGTATTAAAGGAAGCAAATTTTCATTTATTATATTACATAAAACAAATTCTTACAAAATAAAGAATTCATTTATATAATTTGAGAATATTAAATACTTTACTGTGAAATTTATGTAGTATAGCTAATTATTAAGATATTTGTTGCTTTAATGCGTGATCCTTATTATTGTTACTATGAGTTATTAACGTTATTGTTATTGTGAAGTGCATTTTATAGTTTTCATCAAGAAGTATGAAATAATCTTTTATTATATTTAATAGGTTCACCATACGTAGCACCATCAGAAATTGTACAAAAAATTATGCAACGTTTACGAGAACATGAAAGTCACGAACACGATCCATATGCGATGTATAATTCTCACGAGCAATATAGCCCATTTCAACAAAGTGGTACACTTTCTGTTCTATCACCAGATAATAGACAATTTTTGGAGAGGCCACGGTCGAAAAGTCCTGATATGCGTAATAAACGCATGATTATTGGTAAGAAACGAGTACATTTTACACTTTTCTTCAATTGAAAACATAACAACTTCACGTGGCAACTTCTTGTATGAAAACATACATGCTTCAGGACAAAAGTCTTTTGCATTTGGACATGATGGGGACCTAATTGAAATCAATCCTTCTGATGTGAAAAGAACGTGCGAAGACAATCTAAACAGAGATCCTAATTCTATCGAAAGATCACGAATATCTAGGAATTTAGAAAACACGAACGTAAACGATGATAAAGAATATGAAAGTATAACCATCCAGGAAATGGACAAACTAGTACCAAAGAAATTATCGTTCGACAGCGTAGAACATTGCAACGATAACGTTAACGAATCACTAGAGACATATGCAGAGCATGTAAACGTACAAAACTCAAAATCAAAAGGCGATATTGATTACAAAGAGGATGCTGCCTTTTTAAATACAGCATTACCAAATTTCTCTGATATTCGAAGAGCTAGCGATGGATTCTGCGATACAAAACAATACGAAGAGAATTTATCAATGGAGCAGGCTAGGAGACACAGTGATAGTTTTGTTCACACAATCGAGAATGGTAGTAACGAGTGCAGTTTATCACAAAGAAGAAAAACCTTGAGACGCCAGGCTAGAATAAACGATACAGATGCGATAAATTATTGTACTCCCAAAACGAGTATTTCAGATACAATAGAAGAGAAAATAATAATCTCGCAAGAAAAGGTAAATATCGGCGAACACAGTAAAAACATTCAAGCAAAATCACTCCAAAAAATTGATGAAAGTGTAAAATCAAAAAACACAGATGAAAGTTGCAGTAGACATTGTAGTGCACTTTCAAGAAAAATAGATGATTCAATTGAATGTATAGATGATAGTTTAGATGAAGAAAACCAACAACATAATGTCAGTAAACACTATGTAGAAAAAAATCAGTCCTTAAAACAAATGTGTATCGATAGTGGAGAAGGTACAACAAGTTGTTGTTGTTGTCGATCTGGTTCTACGAAGTATTGGAAAAAAATGAACAAAATTATTCAAGAAAATAAAAATTTTGAGAAGATAGTTAAAAAAAATAGAAGGGAAATGGCGGAAATTCGTGAAATGTTAAGTAGTGTATTATCCGTACGATTGGAGCCTGGATTTTGATCTGAATAAATAAAATCTAACACCAAAACTATTTCCGGAACAAATGAACGATGACAACGATTGAGGAAGCTTTTTATTTCGTGCACTGTTTCAAGTTCCACTTCACTGATCTATTAGAAGAACGAAATATTTATTTTACACGTATCAGTAAGTAGTGCTACGTAAAGGCATTTTTAAATACCACACTTCTAGTAAAACTGACACTTGGAAGTATCTCAGGAAGTAATTAATACCATAATAACTGTCAATGCCAATGGTTCATCTACGAAGGAACATCTTTATTCATAACAGTTGCGTTTTCGTATTTTTATAGTTATAAATAAAGATGTAACTATTTTGTTATGTTTTTAAATTTTATTCTCATTATATAATAATATAGAACAAATACCAATGTTCAATACACAATAACATTTACAAATAAGTTCTCATTGTCACATACAATTATAATATTTCGTTATGTTTGAATCTTACTTTTATTGTATTATATTTACTTGTTACTTTTAACAGATTTCTTCTCTGTTGAACATTTGAAGTTATATTATTGTTACATCAACGTACGAATAATTTTACAGTTTGATCGTGCACATATGCAATAGTCTATAAACATGATTAAAATAATTGAAAATCTTTTATTAAAATCAAAATGTATAACGCTATGTTACATTCCCAGGGTCAATTAAAGAAATTCGTAGAATTTCGAGCCGTAATTTTGTCCAGCAATAATGTGATAATACTGTGTAATAATACATCGTGTATTGCATTTTCCTATTTATAATTGAAATATAATAGATTAGTGAAACATGTAAAGGTTACTGAACATTGGTACGTACGTGCAATGTCTTTGTTTACATTCAGAATATATTTCTACTGTTTGTAGAGTCTTTGATACTTCACTTACAATTGTGGCCGAAAAATACAGTCAAACAAAAACGTTTTAAAAGAAAAAGGAAACATTTTTTGTAAATACTTCACGACTGCTTATATGTGTAGCGCGAACATCAATGTCAATAAACTACATTCCAGATCTGTGTAAACAGTGCGTTTGTTTCTAATAATACATATTAGATAAAAAATAAATTGTTAGCATTGGCCAACAAAGATATGAATGTATCAGTTCATACTTATGAATTGCATAAAACTAGAATATATATTTTTTATACTATATTTTCTTCCTCTTAATATTATATATTATATGTGAAGTACATAATAAATTTTTAGCATCTACAAATGACAGACGACCTAATATTTAAATAAGAATCGAATTATAATAATTATTATATAATTTTTTCGAATCTGCCTTTCGTTCAAAGGTAATGAAAAACAAGGTATTGCAGATCTTATACTTTCTTGCCTACTTTGATGTTCACACTACCTTGCATTCTTCACTTCGAAGAATAGACACTCTAACGTAGTGTAATTGCTTTTAAAATTTATTCGCACAACCAGTATAAAAAAAAGTTTGTCTGAACTGTGAAAAATCTGGATGTGTGCATCATTTATTTGATAAGGTTATAATACTCTTGTTTGTGCTCAAGATTCTCTATAATTTATGGTTACAATTAATAATAATTTGTTTTTAGTACGAAATGAATATTGATTTATTTGAGCTTCTGGGTAACATCAATTATATTTCAACGCAAACACGCTTACTAATTGAAGAAAATATGAATATAGGAGATGTACTTATAGGTACTACAAATAGAAACACTTCAAGTACAACTTTAAATATTCTTCTTATCCGATATTATCTGAAATTTTAGGAAGAGAACTCATAGAATTATTTTCAAATATATCATTTAATGTTTAAAATTTTAAACTTATAATGAAAATTATATTCCTTACTATATGCCTACATTCCAATAAGTTTGATGTACATAGATTATACAAACAGGAGTCGTTTTTTTGTTTTGTTTAAGAAACGATGAAATGTACAAATATGGGAACACTGAATAAATATTTAACACAATTTGTTTTTACTCTCTTTTCTTTCTTTCTTGAATGCGATCCATAATTTGTATCCATAAAACTAGTCCCAACTTGATACATCACTGAACATGATTCGTGACAGTATAATTTAATTTCGTGTTCACACTATTGCTATCGACATAAATGCATTATACAATACACACTTATGGCCACGGAAAATTCATCAGAATTTAAATAAAAAGTTGGGAACAACATGATTTTCCAGAGAAATTACACAATGATAGGAACACAACACAAACGGTAACTGACACTGTGATTTCTATATCTAACTTTTTGCATTTTGTTGACTAAACATAATGCAAGATTTAATTACTCAAAGTAACACTATACGATATAAATATTTAAAGTACAGTAGACGGCCATGTGAATTTTGAGATCATGATTGTGACTGTTGCAAGGAAAAATAGAAAACAGCATTTTCATAATAATTTGCTCTTAAAATAAATCTTGTTGATACGTACGCTTTTCCCACTGCTATATGGTTCGTCATAGATTCCTACATATACACATTATAGAAATCAGAACCGAATCATATAACAGCAGGAAAGAACCTCTGTTTCAGCAAGCCCTTTTCCAAGTGCAAATTGTTTTGAAAATGCAGTTACAAAACTATAAAATATAAAATGTGAGTGGATATTGTATATTTAAATAACCGGATAATAATAAAGGTTTACAAGTAGCTTTACCGCTAATTGAGGCTAGAATCTGAATTTGATAATGCCATCAATTATATGTAAAGCTACGCTTTGCAACAAACTAAGATCCATGGTCCACTCAATTTTATTTTCAAACACGAATCTGCTAGAATATCAATTTGTAAACTGCTTCTATGTGTTTTCGTAATATGCTTGTGTAGTGTTTATTGTGTACATGTGAATGTAGATGTATTCTTTCTTAGCATACCTTAAAATGTATATAAACAAATAAGATCAATTCTGATCTTATATTTAGTCTTCTTTTTCTTCCCTGAAAAAAGAGGAAGAAATAAATGATATTTCCTTTATAATCTCAATAAAAATATAGAGTAAATATAAAGAAACCAAAGAACTTACTTTACAACTTCTTGTTGTTGCTGATCAAGATGAAGTTCAACAATTGTTTCTGTTCTACTTTGAACTTTGAAAGTAACTTGTGCAGCCAAGTATTTATCTTTGTTATTCACCGACCATCCAGAATACTGAAATAAACAAACAATAGAAAACCTAGTAACAAGTCTAGCAACAATCACAATAGACATTAAATACTTACAGTCGATGTGCTTTTGTACAATGTTTTTCCTTCTTCTTTAAAAGGTAAAAACTTTTGTAGTAACGCTTTTCCATCTATCCTCCATAACGTTGGTTCCGTGCTTCCACCGATGTCTGCTTTTGCGACAACAAATGCACCAGACTGTAGAAATGAAAATGAACAAAAGAAACAATTCATCATTCCTCCATTAATTAAGCAACATTGTGCATCAACATACAGTAAAGTCTTTTGGTGTTTCTCCAGATGATTCGTTGAAGCTATTATCATCAGAGTCCTCTTCATCTTCATCTTCTTTCTCATCATCTTCTTTTTTGGACCGTCTTTTCTTCTTAGGTTTTTTTCCTGTGTCAGAATCTGACTCCTCATCTTCTTCGTCATCTTCCTCCTCATCTTCTTCTTCTTCCTCGTCCTCTTCTTCTTCTGAATGTTGCCGCTTTTTGGCAACTTCTCTCTGAGGCCTCTTTTTAGTACCACTCTAAGTAATATTAATTAAAAAATATTGTTTCAATATTTGACAACCAAAATGTGGTTGAAATATTAATTCATCAACATCCACAGCAATCATGGCTAACTACTGCAACCAATCTCAATGAAAATGCGTAAATTTTGCAAATAATAACATTTACATTTTGTAGCCAACTAATATTAGAATAGTGGTTTAAAATAATAAGTGATAAGTACATGTGATATATATATATATTTCTATAATGTGATTCTAATATAGATAATTTCGTTATTATAATGAAAGTGAAATCAACAAAATATGCTTTACAGTAAAATGTGTTAAACATAATAAATTTTATTAAAAATAACTACATATAGTAGCTTTAAGAACAATATTTTGCCACATAGAAGACATCTTGTTGCGCGCTAATTATAATTTTGCCAGAAATTTAGAAAATCGATCGCAATCTGGAATAAGAAAGAAACTGTGTAAAATGCACAAACGAAACAATCACTCGCGGCGCACGCACGCATGCATACAACGCACAGGTAGTAGTTGTACTGTTTTGAAGAATTCATTGGCCGGCGCCACCGACTGACCGGCCGGCAACGATAATTCGCGGCAGTGGCGACGATAGACGCGACTTTACATTTATGGTCGATAAAAATTATTTTTCATAAAAAAATTGCGTCGATCAGGCATAAACCTTGTCCTTATATCACCAATCACCGATGACTTTCATGTATTCCCGATAAATCAAGCCAAATCATTTGCTACAGTAGATAAAAGTTTCACGTATCAACGATGTGCCGAGTAACGTGTTTGTCACGGGTTCGACGGCGCTGTTAACACAGCTAATTCATATTTGAGAAGATTAATGAAAAAAGCCTTGCATTTGACAATAACATGGCGAGCCACGTAATATAAACAAAGAACAAAAAACTATTCGAACGAGACCGTTGAATTAATTTCGAAAAATGTTCAAAACGTTTCCGTTACTTTTCCCGAAAAGTAGCGGATCGAAACGAAAGATTCCCCGATTGACAGATCTTTACTTGCGAATAATGGCGTATAAATGTTTTCGCTCGAGCTATAGTGCAATTTCTAAATCCTCTTGTGACATGGACAATTACAATCAATATGAAAATATAGGAAGAAATTATGAAAATACATCCGAATAAGGGAAGCAAAGCGTTAGCGTGGGCTTACTTCGACTCCGGGCTCAGGAGTCCACTCTTCTTCAGAAGCCCCCTCCATTTCTTCTGGATCGTCTGCAGAATATTCGTCCTCGTCGGACACGTCCTTGGTTTTCTTCATGTTGCTTTTACGCGAAATGTTTGCAAAGTTTCCCGAGGGAACTCACTGAACGAGAGAAACAGTCACGAGACCACGTACAAATCGACCAACTAGTACGGGACTACCGCAAACAATATGGCGGTCTACGGCGGCAGGAATTGACTATTGCGCATATCCTCCTGCGCAGCGCGGAAGCGACGCGTGTCTCGTAGCTTCCTACGCGTTTCTATTAGCGCGGGATACACAATTGTTTCAAACGCAATACGAGCATTGTACAGTGTTTCCAAATCGCGAAATCGTGGCCAAAACCTCAAAGCGCGCTTCGATGTGGACAAAAATGGTTTGCGAGACCGCTAATTATGAATCTGAACTTAACATTTTTTAAAACAAAATGGCGAATCGAATATCATGCACACGTGTATTAATAATTCTGCTTGAAAATTAATATAGCAAAATTATTTAATCATTTATCAACGGATGCATACCTATAATGTACAAATTAGACGTAGTATTATAATATCATACAACAGAAAATTCAATAAAATATTGACAATACTCTCCAAAAAAATACGCTCGATATTATACAAATATGTTGTTCTGCAAAAATGATCTTATCAACAGAGTGATACAACATTTATTGTTACAGATATATTAGTACACATAAACATTCTGCTTAAATTCAAGAACAGTATCCATTGCACGCTCGACATTAACACCGAATCTACCACACCGATCAAATGACTGTTTTCATAATTTATATTCTTCAATTATTGAAAGTATAAAATTGCCTTCGTAGGGATCGATTCAGTAGATTTCTTTAATCAATTATATATTGCGATAAAAATCGCAAGAAATCCAAATACATCAAATGTCATTTTTATAGGACGATATACAGTAGCCATTCAGCCCGCCGATTTCTCGTCGATCTTACCGATTGGACGAAAATTCGTGGATTCAAAAGAGGTTTATCGGTCGCCCAATATCGGGTCGATACAAGAGCCGACGCATGCGCCCCTGTCCTACCAAACGAGACGCTCCCTTCGGTATTTACTGGTCCTAAGGAACAGCTTTTGCCAAGGTGATATCGAGTTCGCGAAAACAACGAAACATGTTCGAACTTTACGGAGTTAATAAAGATGGTATGGTTTACCGGCAACCCCCTCCGAGAAGAAAAGAAGTCGACATCCTTGAAGTAAGTTATGCAAACGTTCGGCTGATCTGTCAACATTAGAATCGTTGAGAAGTTCTAAATATGACTTGTTTTGAATTCTTTAAGAAAAAAACGCTAACGATGCATTTGTTAAAATTTAACGCATCTTTCACGACAATAAGAAACAAATGAATTTACTCGATACTTTTTCATAAAAACTGTCTTTTCATGTTTTCTGTAATTGTAAAATGAAAAATCGGAAATAGATCATTTTGACTCATTTGGTAATTCTAACGGCCATAAGAAATTACTTCGTGAAGGGGAAACAAATTTTCTAGATGAAATTTTAAACATCGAAAGTAAACAGAGTTAACTTTGTATAAATAATTAATAGAATTATCCTGTTAGAAAATATTTTTATATCACAAGCGTCGTGCATAATAAAAATATGTCACGTTGTAAAAAGAAGCTTTTGTTTACCGAATGTAATTTGCGATAAATTTTGACTAGTTTAGAAAAATTATTGCTTAATTATTTATTGCTAATTCATAAATTAGTTATTTATAAATTGTGAATTGTAAATTCCATTGTAAACAGTTTGATCAGTCTTGAATAATTATTTCGAAACGTGCGCGCGAGGTCTGATGGTAACGGAAAGTTGATTTTTCTATTTTTGCCGCACAAACAAGAGAGCCTCGGTGTCGCGTAGAATAAATTCACGTTCTGTACTCTATAGAAGCCAGCTTGTTTTCTTAAACGAGAAATGATATGTTTGCAGACTTGCCTGCAGCTATCGTCGCCGGAGTTGATGAGGAAATTGCCTAACGGTGATGCACTGCACCATGCAAAGGATCCGGGTGTCTCTACTTCCTTCGACAAAGACAAAGATCCGCCGAGAGAACGTGGTACGCCTCTCTGATAAATTATTAGATGCAATCGACAGGCTATAGTAATCGCCAAATGCCATAAATCATTTTTTTCAATTGTCTTTTAATTTATATTCGCTTATCCGGAAAGTTCGTGCCGATTTTATCGAAGATTCTAGACGGAAGATTGAAACGCAACGCATTTCAGTTTTGGTATATACCAACATTTTTTCCACATATGTCTGAAGTACCGTCTGTTCGCATATGCACACATGTCATTTGTTTTCAGTAATTCGAATATATTCAGACCTGTCTTTATGCCACCTACCGAAAATGGGCACGAACTTTCCGGTCAATACAATACATTGGAAGGTTACCGACGAAACAATTGTAGGAAATATTTTCGAGACAGACAATTGTTATTTATTTATATAAAAACCTAAGAAGATTTTGATAAAGATGTACCGGGTATCATAGAAATATTCGAGTTCCTTGAAAGGGGGATTCTTAGGATTATTAATAATTTGAAAACAAAGTGGTGATAGTTTTGCAAAGGAAAAATGTATTAAAAGAACTTCTTCTTTTTCAAGGAATTCGAAAATTTTTGGCAGACTCTGTAAAACGAGAATTTAATTGGTTTTTGTGAACATACAGGGCAGAGCATGCTGCGACGATGGATAGTTATAGCAGGTTTCTTTTTCCTTGGATGCGCTTTGGTCGCTGGCGTGGGGCTACCTCTAGCTTTGGAACTACGAAGTTCACACTTGTTGGAGGCTAGACTTAAAGTGGTGCGACGAATGCTCTCCGAAATCCCTCTGGTTGACGGGTAATCGCAGAAGACAGTAGAACCTATTTATTACACTTATCTTCCTTTTAACATTCATGGAGAAACGATAGCTGTTACTATAACCGACACCTCAATGAGATCAACGCAATGTAATACATTAACACGTTGACGCCGGCATGCATCACCGGTGGGTCACACTTGTATTTCACAAAATAGGTTTATGTTATTTTATCTCAACGTTATAAACGAACGTTATTAATAGTAAAAACCTAACATTTCAATACTATAAACATTCGGTCGGCGCCTCACAGCATAAAAAATATTTTTATACATGTAACAAAAATTATTTCATTTAAAAACAATTTTGATGCAAAAATTTGTTTCAAACAACTGCAATGTTAAAAAATATGAAGGATATGGCATCAAGTGTCCTACCGAGGGACTCGATTTTAAAAATGCAGACACTTTAAAGTTGCTAAAATAAAAATGGTCATACTCGTGGCAATGAGAGGATACAAATACCATAATGTTTCAGAAGGTCTACCTCTTCGGACGACTGTTGTTTGTCAACCGGGTAGTACCGTGCTTGATACTGACGCATAAACGATAATAAAGCAGTCGGGACGCAATCCTAGAAATTTATAAACACACAGAGATGATCGTATAACATGACTACATGATACGTCTTCAGTAATCGAATGCTGATATTCTTACGTCGCGGCATTTTTTTCGGGAATCCGAGCCGACCATAACCAATGTTCTCGGGTTCTCGAGCACCTCAAACAACCGATTAAATTGGAGTCAACATTTCAGGCACAACGATTTCGCGTGGAATCTTCGAAAGCATCAAGGCAGCATGAAGTTGCACGACTTCCCGTTCAACGAGGACCTGTCACGAAACGGAAGTTGGGGTCCTCAGTGGCAAACGGATCTGGTGCGATTACGCGAAGGTATCGTCGGTGGACAATTTTGGTCGGTGTACGTACCCTGCGAGGCACAATTCCTCGACGCTGTTCAACTCACCTTGGAGCAGATCGACGCGATCCGCAGATTGGCGGGCAGGTATCCGCGACGAATGAGATTGGTGACGAGCAGCAAGGAGTTGGAGAAAGCGCACAAGGATGGCGTGATGGGTAGCTTGGTGGGGATCGAGGGTGGCCACAGCATCGGTACCTCTATGGCTGTGTTGAGAAGCTTTCAGCGGCTCGGCGCTAGGTATATGACATTGACGCACAAATGTAACACCCCTTGGTAAGTCTACGTCCTATAAACAAAAGCAGAAGAGCAACAGAATGCTAACCAACTCCACGTACATTCGTAGGGCGGATTCGTGCGCGGCGGAGGAGCCCAGTGCAATAGCGACGATGGATTTTCACAGCAACGGATTATCGGTGTTCGGCAAAGCGGTCGTGAAGGAATTGAATCGTTTAGGAATGCTCGTGGACCTGTCGCACGTTTCAGTTCGAACGATGCGGGACGCTTTGTTGATAACGAAGGCGCCGGTGATATTTTCTCACAGCGCTGCGAAAGCACTGTGTAATTCGTCCAGCAACGTTCCGGATGACGTGCTGCGCAACTTGGTGAGAAGGAATCATCGGCGAAACGAACTTTTCTCCGTGCAAATTCGTTCTTTCTTTTCGATCGGTCGGGCGTAACACGCGGCGTCGAATCATTGCGTGCGCGTCGCATCGTTCGGAATGATTGTTCTCGTCCTCTGTTTCAGTCGGTGAACGGTGGCTTGGTTATGGTCAGCTTCGACAGCGCGCACTTAAGCTGCGGCGATAAGGCCACCATGTACGACGTGATAGGTATGAGCGCGGCGACGCGTTAAAATATCGACTATACTTTCGAGAAATCTCTCACGATCCTAGAAACGGACGACCCGTGTGCTTGCTTGCCTTCCAGCTCACATCAATCATATCCGGCGAATAGCTGGCGTGAACCACGTGGGTCTTGGGGCCGGTTACGACGGTATATTAAGGTTAGCGAGCTATTTAAACGTTCCGACTATCGCATCGAACGACCATTTTCTCTCGGTCAACCGCGTATACTCTTCTCTCGGACTGTAATATAAACAGTGCCTCGATTCCGTTCGCTTCCGTTTAGTCCGCCGGTCGAACTGCCGGACGTTTCCGGCTACCCTCTGTTGCTGGCCGAGTTAACGCGGGACCGAAGATGGTCGGCCTCGGATATCAAGAAGTTGGTCGGCGGGAATCTTTTGAGGGTGTTGAAGGAAACGGAGAGCTACGCTGCCACGGTGTCGCATCAGTCCCCGGTCGAGGAGCTGATCCCTCAGGAGCTGATCAAGGACTCCGCCTATTGTAGATACCACGTGGACGACGCGTGAGGTTCAACGATCTCGGGGATCCAGGCTCAAACGACGTGCTCTAGCCGGGTATTTTGTACTGGTAATGTGTGCTGGAATCGTGTACGTTGTACCCGTTTCATCTTTGTACCTGGACTACTCTATTTTACATTTTTAATAAAGTAGTCGCGAATTTTCCGTCCGCAGCCTTCACCTGGCCCCCTTTCCTAATTCGGTCGAACCGCAACGCGCAACCAGAAAGGAAACTGAGAAAATATTGCGATTACGATCTAGGGACGAAACGAGAGCGAATCTCGTTGGACACGGTCATAAACGAGATTACCTTTACGACCAAGATGGCTCTCGACCTTCCGAGATCAGAAAACAATTTGCCTTGCGATCGACGCGGCGATGTCCTCGGCCCGATCGCCTTTTATGAGAAATCTTTGCCGAAGATATTATTCAACGTTACATCAATCTTCTGCGACGGTTGACAAGCACCGACGATCCCCGAACAGTTGATCCAAAAATGCGTTCCAAAATTATTCCTCATCGTTTCCCCCTCGCTCGGTGCATGAGACGGTAACGTACGCGCGGCTGTAATCAAATGCGTGGCCGGAAAATATTGCCCCTGTAATTATGCGAGCGTGACCTTAACACTCTTGCTCGTCGCATGCTACTACTTGCGACTACAAACAATTTTAAAGAGCTATTTAGTCTCCAAGGTCTCGAGGACAGGCAATTTACGCGGAATACTTTTATCGAGAACAGAAGAAACGTTGCAAGAATTTTTCTTCGTACTTGAACCGAAAGGAAAGTGTTTGGAGTATTGTTGGTGATGGAATAATATTATTCCTATAATTTTGTAGCTATATATATATATATATATATATATATATATATATCTTGTTGCTATCGGCCAACAACAAAGTTAACACTAGAATTACCAAACCAGTCGAAATAACTGGTCCAAACAAAAATGTTTTTATCATAAATTGTGCTTTCTTGAAACTACATGTTATGATAAAAATTATATTGGGTTTATTGTTTGGTTGTTCTAGTGTTAATACTTAAATCTTTCCAGAATGTTTCTAATGACTTTTCAACGTTAAGTGAAATATTTTATTTCGCTTTTCTTTGATGGAATCGCAGAAGATTATTTTTAATATTTATCAGCAGTAATAATTTTTAAGACAAGTCGATTTCCGGGGAATACGCGTGTTATCAAATCGTTATCATCGCTAATGTCAATGAAACTTCTTGGACATTCCTTTTTGCAACTATATATATGTATTTGCAAAGTGACACACCTCCACGGTGTCGATAACTTTCATGTACGTTGTTGATAACGTAATTTATAAACAACAATTTTCTACTTTCTGTTTAAAGCTTGTAGAATGTTAGATTTTAGAAGAATCAGAATTAGAATTTTGCCTAGCTTTCCCGTCACATTTTATTTAACTTCAAATTGAGAGAATACAATTGAGAATCAAGAATTAAATTCTACTTCAACACTTTACCGACCGGAAGCCTATCAATAGGACTTTCAATAATTGTGCTGAACACAATGCAGCTTAAAAAGCTACCTTTACATTGTAGTTTGCAACGAAGTGATAATTTTAGGATTTATTAAACCTGGATATAAAGCCAGTTCTAATGCATATTGTCCTATAAAAATGACAAGAATTAATTTATTTAGATTTTGTACAATTTTTATTACAATTTTATCGTACCTTCTTGCACTTTCTGTATAACCACCAGCATTGTTACAAATGAATATGTTAACGTAAAAATTGATTTAGAAACCGTACAAATAATTCTGTCACCCATATATGGGTGACATGGCAGTCAAAGTGTTAATAGGTTT
>CM052097.1:23337503-23401319 GCA_028453745.1 Agapostemon virescens | reverse complement strand
CCTAAGACTCCTGACGTCTATATACTCTGGAGAATCCTGATCCCACACTACATTGACAGCTAGCATCGTAACCAAACATACTAACAACCCTGATCTAATAAAAATAACATCCTGTACATACGAAGTGTTATCATAGTCAGAGATTGTGCCCGGGAAACTATTCGAGACGTTTTTGAGGCTGACCGACGCAGGGGTTAGGAAAAGTTTGAACGGCTTGCGAGAGAAACCGGATAAGAGTCGATGGATAACAACGGGCACAGCAGTGAACGCGTTTTACAGCGCAATTTTGAATTCCGTTAGTGAGTACAGAAATATTATTTTAATTATATAAATATAATTTTAGTTTCTAGAGGGGTACCGAAGGTACAACTAATAAAAATAAGAATATTAATAAGAGTATGTTTACAGCCTTCCCAGCGGGAATTCTACATCCACCGTTTTACGGAAACGGCTTAGAGTACGTATCAGCCGAATGCCAGTTAAGCTGATATATTCTTTTAGGTCACGGGAAGTTGATTAATGTCTCATGGGTTCTCGTAGATCTATCAATTACGGTGCTATGGGCGCAATCATGGGCCACGAGCTGACTCATGGATTCGACGATCAAGGTATTCGTACAGCCATCGTAGAACGCATCGTGTCGACTTTAGTAAATTGCCGCGTAATTGACAATCTAGTCGATTCGACTTAATTCTTGTCCCGTAAGGTCGTAGGTATGACGAGGCTGGAAATCTGAAACAGTGGTGGAGCGAAGAGACGTTGCAACATTATCAAAAGAAAGTCGAGTGCATAATAAAGCAGTACGGTAACTACCGATTGCCAGAGCTCGGCAATAATTTCACGGTGAGTGTCGAGCTTGATGGAAGTCGAAGAAAATCTGTGCCAAGGTTCGGCAACGATAACGAGAGGTCTCTTCGGGTTTTGCTTTTTAGGTAAACGGCGTCAACACGCAGGGAGAGAACATCGCGGACAACGGCGGCATACGAGAGGCTTACAGGGCGTATCGAAAACACGAAACACGATCCACCGTTCATCAAGCTTTACCTGGCTTCGCTGACTATAGTCGGGATCAACTCTTTTTTATAGGTTTCGCGCAAGTAGGTTTCCCTACAGTAATTACAGTTCCAATGCCAGAATTAATGTTCATATTTTTACTAAGTATAATAATAAGCAAATTTTATTTGAAATTAATTTCGTTGTTTGAAAGTAAAAATAACATTGATACACTTGCAACGATGACAATTTTGCTTTTTCTTTATCTGAAGTTTGATAAAAAGAAATAACACTCAAAATAATGTGCAGCGAAAAGGTTTGATTCTAAGAAATCTTTAGAACAATGTGTAGCGTAGAAGGTATGAACTAGCAGACACATATTGTCTTGTACAAACTAATATTACAATATTATCTGTGACACGATGAATTACTGTGATTCGATAGAGAAGGCTTTCAAGACCAAGTCAACTATGTTCCTTTCATTCTGATACTTCAGATTAAACCTTCTACACAATTTACTTACTTGTAAATAAATAAGATTTTAAGCGACATTTAAATTTGTGTTGAAAACTACTATCGGTTACTATTGTTCACGAATAGAAAAATGAACTTTGCACATTGACAAAAACTGTAACTATGACCTCGAGAACATTAAACAGGCATACTGTACCCACATTTAAGTAATACCAATACTTGATCTCTTTCGTCTTTTATTTCGAAAATTTTCTAAACTACACGTTCGGAATTTCTTACACTAACACAGAACAAACTCGACGCAACGAATGTACATATTTACACGAGTGTCTCTAACTTTCAGGTATGGTGCGGCAATTACACAAATGGTGCACTGAAGTCGAAAGTGATAGAAGGAGTACATGCACCGAATCATTTCAGAGTTATCGGTACCCTGTCTAACAACGCGGATTTCGCAAAAGCGTGGAATTGTCCGATTGGAAGTCCAATGAACCCAACCAACAAATGCGTTTTGTGGTGATTAACAGTAAACAATGGTGTTCATCTGAACAAACACAAAAGTTATTATCGGAATTTGAATATGTCGCGATATTATGGTACATTTACATCAAGCATAAGAAGTTTGGAACAGACTGATTCGTAGGAACTAATGTGTGACTCGATCTTATTTCTAGATCTTACTTGTAAATATTATTATACAGATTGCGAATGAAAGTTTTTAAACTGATCTAGTGTATTGTTCTTAACGTCCAGTATATCTTATCTCCGCTTTACGTCTTCTTCATCTCTTTCTTCCTCATAATTACTTAATTTGCTTCTGGTTTTGATTTCTTTTTTTCTTTACAGGTACTTCGTCGTCATTATTTTCACAATGTCTCGTTTTCTTTTTTAATCTGTTTACTATTACACTATTGGTTCCCAATATCCTTTCGCTTTCGAATCTTTTTAAATTCTTTGTCTTTTTCGCCGTCGAATTTCTCTCCACTTCTTTGATACAGCTTGTGTTTTCTTTCCTCTTCTTTTTCTTTTTTACATTATCAACATGTTCATTCATTACTCTCTTCTTCTTTCTTGGGATACTTTCGTTCTTCTGAGAGCTTTCCTGCTCCGTATCCTCGCGTCTTCTCTTCTTCTTCAATTCTTTCCGTTTCTTATCCGGAATTTCTTGGATATCTGCTTCTTCTACGCGTATTCTCTTCTTCTTCTTCTTTTCCTTCTTCTTATCGGCTGAATCCGTTTGATCAATCGATGTTACATCCCAATCACCTTCCTTTTCAATAATAACTTCTTGGCAGAGTCTAAATTTCTTCTTCTTAACTTCTTCTTTCTCTTGTTCCAATTTAACTTCTTTATTGCTGTCGAAGTTATCGCATACGTGTGCTAGAGTTAAACATGTAATTCTAGCATTGCAATTTACGCTTTGCAACATATTCAAACTGTTTTTACTGTATCTCCAAAGTTTGATTTCACCAGAACTGGAAGCAGTGACTAACAAATCACCTATAAAACTCATACATTTTACCCTAATATCATGAGCTACCGTTTCTACAGTTTGTTCAGACTTCTCAAGATCATAAAATTTGATTTGACCATTTTCTAATCCTACAACAATCAAATCATCCTTTAAAAATTCCACACAAACGATCTTTGCATCCAACTTGATCTCCTCGTCGATTCCTGCCAATTCTACAGAGTATATATCAATTCGTTGATTCACAGCTAACAAATACTTTTCTCCGTTCGGACTCCATTTCAAAACAGTTACATTACGAGCATCCAGTTTCATTCTTGGAGTCAAGTTGGTTGCATACGCTTGCCTTCCTTTTATTAGATTCCAAGTCCGAAGAATTCCATCTGCTCCAGTGGATAAGGCAATTTTCCCTGAAGGGTGAATAGCTATAGCATTTACAGCTAACCCTTTATGTGGTTTCCTCCAATGTTTTTCAATTTGCCAGTTACCACAACGAATCGCAGCTATGCTACCGTCGTTGCTACATGTAAACATATGAGAGGCTTCTGGGGTGAATGCAATGCAGTTCACCGTGTCTACATGAAAATAATAAAAAATTTAATTGAAATTATTTTGCAAATAAATTCAATTAATCAAATAATCTGCCTACCGTTATGATGTATAAGTCTACCACATTCCATTCTGTGATTCATATCATATAAACAGACAGAATCGTCTGCACCTCCGGAAGCTAAGTAATGTCTCTTAGTATCGAGACTACGCACGCTAGCTATATGACTATGTGTGGTAAAAGTTTTCTCCATTTTATATTCCTAAAAATAGGCCAACAAATTATTTAATGAAATATTAATATTTAACGGTAATACAATCACAGCGTACTAAAAAATATAACCTGAAAAGAACATTGAAAACATTCTACACTTACGTTAACGACATTGTTCACTTTATAACCAAGCAGATATTGCTCGTATGTTCCAACAACTATTTCGAACGGGTCTGATACGTTTACATCTAAACGAACCATTTTGCCTAAATGCACGTGTTACAATTTTATCTTTAACGTTAAACAACTTCACTGTCGAGCTCAACCATTTACAACCATAAATTACGATACAATCCACGCTTCTAGAACGTTTACCATTGACAACGTATGAAAGTGGACATCTGTCATCGGCATCGCACAAAATCAGTGATATTTTTTGCGCCACCTACCAAATTAAATTTTCCCCAATCGGTTATTAGTAGTCCACACAGTTTACACAAACAATAGAGTACAATTCGTGTGTGGAATGCAATTTGTTTTTGTCTACAATCTTAAATTACCCATTCTATAATTAAAATGATTTTAAGTAAGGAATCAATTGAGTTCTGACTCGCTTGGTGCAGCACTGTCGATTGAGCAAAATTCAGAGACATCAAATCCATTACATATATGTCACAGTATCAGGTTCTAACTCAAATAATTATATGCAATGGATACTAACATGAAATTAAAAAATGCCGAAATAGTGAAAGGTTAAATAAACATTCTAGAAGAATATATTTGAAATATTACATTTTATTTGTATATATGATTTTCAAGCAATAAACTATATTTAAGTACATTCTGTAGTATTGATAAACATTATTAATTCATTTACTACAAGCAAGATGTTTGGTTTTCGTAGTTCTATTATGAAGTCAAAGAATCAATTTTCTAAGTTATTTTGTATAAATCAGTTATGTAAACATAAAGTAAGTCCCGATACTTATTAAAATTTCGAACTAGTTTATGAAAGTTATGTAATCTAATCGTTAATAAACAAAATGATAAATGTAATTTGTTTCAGCTTATGGAGAAATGTTCGATCTTAGTGGCTTGTACTCATAATTTAGTTGCCGAAAAACAACTAATAAAAGATAATGTACAACCTGTTAATAAATTTGTTTCAAGGACTCACACATGTGGTGAACTTAATATTCAAAATGTAAGAGACATTGTTCATTTGTGTGGCTGGCTAGAATTGCAAAGATTTGACAAATTTTTGCTTTTAAGAGATGCTTATGGTCCTGTACAACTTATAATACCACATAATGTAAGTTATCTATTGATAATATATATATATATATATATATGGCACTGGGAAATTCCTTATTTTTATTTTAGAGAGAAGATCTGAAAGAAATAGTTAAAAATTTGACTTTTGAAAGCGTAATAAGTGTAACGGGAATTGTAATCAAGAGACCAGAAGGAAGAGAGAACATGAAACTGAAAACTGGAGAAATTGAAGTGGAAGTAGATTCCCTAAAAATTTTAAATCTAGCCAAACCAAATCTTCCACTTTTCATGAAAAGCTTTAATAAAGCAAAGGAGAGTACACAAATGAAATATAGATATATGGCTTTAAGATATCCTGAGTTACAAAGAAATCTAAGATTACGATCTCAAATTATGGCAAAAATGAGGGAATACCTACTTAAAGAATGCGGCTTTGTGGATATAGAAACACCTACATTATTTAAATCTACTCCTGGTGTATGTATGTCGAAATGTCACATAGATTATAGTGAATGATTACTACATAATTATATATGCAGGGATCTCAAGAATTTATTGTTCCAACACGACATCCAGGAGAGTTTTATTCACTGGTACAGAGTCCTCAACAGTTTAAGCAATTGTTAATGGTTGGTGGCTTTGATAGATATTTTCAATTTGCTAAGTGTTATAGGGATGAAGCTACTAGACACGATAGACAACCAGAATTTACACAAGTAAGTATTTTCTTGTAAGTGTATTGTGTTCCACATCAAGAGCTATGTTTTATAAACGTGTTTCTTATAGCTGGATATAGAAATGTCATTTGTTGATTGTGAAGGGGTAATGGAACTAACTGAAAATGTGTTGTTGTATTCCTGGCCCAAAGAAGTTGATCCTATAAATATTCCTTTCAAACGACTCACATTTGATCAAGCAATGGAACTGTATGGTACAGATAAACCAGATTTAAGAATACCATATCAGGTAAAATAATCATACATTTTTTAATGGTCTGTTATTTACTATTGAAAGTAATAGTACTTATATTTCAGCTTTATAAACTTACAAACATGGTTGACATTTCTACAGTACAAAAAACGCTAAGTATTAAATGGGGCGAGAATTTTGAGATTTATGCTTTAGTGTATCCCAATCAGCATGTATGTTTGTAAAAAAATGTGTAAATTTAAATTTGATTATTTAAATTTATATATATTAGTATTCATATATTGATTTTAGGAATTTCTTACAAATAGTACCAAAGAACAAATTTCTAAACTGCAGCGCAATTTCTTGTTTGTGACATTAATTCAATTAAATATACTTCATACATCAGAAGTAGCAAATTCAAATAAAATTTATACTAACATTGTAAAAGGAGATGTGGAAGAAAAATTAAATTTAAAAAATGGAGATGTTTTATTTTTAGCTTTTGGAGAAAAGAGAAAAGCGGTAAGTATGTCATTGTAAATTATGTAGTTAGTAGATATACTAACTCTGTTTATAAAATTGTAGCAATCACTATTGGGAAGAGTGCGTGTTGCATTCACAGATTTAATAGAAAGTAAAGGACAAAAAATTCGATCTTCTGGAAATGAAATGTTATGGATTACTGATTTTCCATTATTTTCGTATGATGACTATGGAAAACTACAAACTGTGCATCATCCATTCACACAACCGCATCCAGATGATATTCATAATCTTTCTGAAAATCCGACAATGGTAATGTTATCACACAAGAACGTTATCATAATACCCTGTTAAATAATCATTTAATTATAGGTAAGAGGACTGCATTATGATTTAGTTATAAATGGCTCTGAAATTGCTGGAGGATCAATACGTATTCATGAATCAAATTTACAACAACAAGTATTGAAAATGTTAGACATAGACGAATCATATTTGCAACACATGCTTTCAGCCTTAGAGTGTGGTGCCCCGCCACACGGGGGAATTGCTTTAGGTATTCTTATTTACAACATCTGACACATAATATACTGATGTGACTACTATTTGAATTTCAATTTTTTTTTTAAGGATTGGATCGTTTCATGTCTTTCCTGTGTAAAACAGAAAGTATAAGAAGCGTAATAGCATTTCCCAAAACTACAGAGGGTCGTGATGTGATGTCAGGAGCACCAAATTCAATTTCTGAAATGGAGAAATCAATATATCACATAAGCACTTTAGAGAAATAAAATAATGCTATTTTTAATATTTTGTTTATATTGCAACATAATATGAAAATAATAAAAAAAAAATAGGAATCTATATTGAATATAGGAAATATCATTGGTCTTTTTTTATTGGTCGTACATACTTTTTATCTTACATACTACAATCTACTGTCAGATGAATACGAACTCATAATGATCTCAATCTTAAAAATTTGAGGAGAAACTTTAAGAAATATATTTATTTTATTGAAATTATAAAATCTTTTTAGTAATGATACAGACGTGAAATCAGTTGTTAACAAATTGTATGCTCCCATAAAATTATTTTGGAACCACCGAAAAACTTTCACAAAATACAATAGACGTAATATCATACTTGTTACTCAGATTTATTTCAAGAACCTGTTTTACGATTTACAATATTCGTGTATGTACGTTGGATTCCTGTAACTACAAACAGTTATTTAAATAAAATATTTCTTATGACAGTGATCACGAGTGCAATCCGTGTTTTTGGAATTCATAAATATCCCGTTCGTATTGCACTTTCGTAACTATACGAATAGTCACAAATAAATCGCGATAAATGCAGCTGATACAACCTACAAAAGTATAAAAATAAACTATCAAAAACATTATCGGATTCGAACGAAATTTCTGCGATCTCTATAGTATATCACAAATAAGAAATTTATTGTACAGGAAACAACGGAAGTTTGTCAGAGAAATCATTTCGTTTAAAGACTCGCAGCGTTTGAACAACGTTAGTTACTAGAAACTCCACCGATTTACTTCATAGGAGTAATTAAGTTATATTAACACACGTATTATGTAGCTTCGAACAATCACATCGTTATACAGTATATATCGTAGTATCACTATAACGATTTTCAAAATTAATACAGAACGTGAACCATCATCAGAGAAGAATTATGCCCACACAGAAATTAATTTCATAAATGTTGGGTGTTACGCTGGTGAGGTAATATTCAATTGTCGAAAAAAAAAAAAAAAAAAAAAAATAAACGAATGTAGAAATAAAATGATAAGACAAAATTTCGATGTACAAAAAAAGTGTTTTATTAGAATTTTTCTCCTTTCGACTTTTTTTCGGTAAAATCTTAAATCGTTTTGAGAAAGTACTTTTTCTTTTTTATATTTTTTTTTGTTTCTTTGAAATCATAGAAATCTAGAATTACTCTGCGCACGTAGATTGTTTTATCAATAAGAAAAATTCAAATATATGCCTACTTTTTGCACACACATAAAAGAACATGTAAGTTAAAGTTTTTCTAATAGACGCGTTGATATGTTGTTACGTTTACTTGTCAGTGGAAGAGAATTTTATCTGTCCGCAGGAATATTCTCTTGGCTTAGCGAACTGGAACATAGATATAAATATATATATATATATATTTTCACCCTTTCAAATGGATTCCTGTGATATACAGTTATACAAAAACAAAACGAACTACTTTGCTATCATTTATAAATATATATATGTATATATAATACAATTGTTTTGAATGGTAGCAGCTCTTATTCACTACTTATTTGTACTCGTAAAAAAAAAACAAAAAAGAAAACAAAGTGTATGTGTGAGTTAAAAAAGAAAACAGCATTGAGTACACACGGTTTGAAAAATCACTGATTCAAATGACATTTAGTAACCTCACTATTTTGACTGAATAACCAAAATATTTTTCGTCAATGATCAGAAAAACGGTGTTACCGTTGGAAGATGTCGCGTCACTGTCCAGTGTTTTCAAGTTGAAGGCAATCCAATAACCCCCCCCCCCCCCCCCACCCCCCCCCCCCCCCCCCCCCCCCCCCCCCCCCCGCTGTTCGTTTTCATATGTTCCTAGTTCTCTAAGTCACTTTACTGCGAAGAAGCGTGTTGGAACGTTCTAACTGAAATACTCGACTGAATAACTGAATATAACTGAACAATTAACTGAATGCTCAATTTTTAAAATTAGTACTGACCGTAACAATGATTCATTTATATAAAATACTCGACGGTTAACTCTTACGAAAACTTAACGTAGGAACTTAGAAGAAATGCCTAAATACATTTTAAGTGACAAATTGTGTCGGCGAATCACAATATATTTGGTATATTTTCGTTCCTCTTCTGTTTTATCGAACAAATACGTAACTAGAATATTTTTCCTTAGTCACGGTTTTCACCGCATTACAATACGCAACTATCCTGAATTTAATTCCAAATCCCTTTGTTAAGTAGCCGTATGAATCGACGATTACGAAAGCAGGCTTGATTTCGCAGTTTTCTTCTTTCCTTTTCTCGCCTCTCAGTCGTGTGAAAATGACATGACAGTTACCTAAATGTATCGGATCGTATATGAAATCGGTAGTAGTTCTCTTTGCGGCTGTGGTCGTCGCGTACCCCGCGTCGCGCACGCCTGCAGAATGAAAGAACGTACGGTTGAATTTAACGGAATAATTCAAATCCGTAAAAAAGAACGTTATATTTTTTTCCTATTTTTCTTTTCTGGATATATATATATATACATATGTGTGTAAATGTATATATATATATATATTTATATGTACAAAGTGATGAGGGTGACGTCAAGTTATCTCGATAAAAAGGGAATCGTTAAACGGTTTTTCTTTACGTTCCTAATTTGGAACAGACAATACACCCGGATCGATCGATCGATCGTCTTTCGTTTCCGTTCCGACGCATCGCACCGATCGCCGACCGGATGATATTCCATCGCGTAACTTGTCACAGTATATATATATACAAGTTCTGTTTCCATTTAGTTTGTTTGTTTTTCTTTTTCCTTCCTTCCGGGAACACAGTGGTCGCACACGTAACAGAAAGTCTGCAGTTTATCTCAATAATGTATCGTCAAGTGTTTTTTTGGACATACCCGTTCGATTTTTATAAGTTGGCAGTATGAGATAGTGTGTTTAATCTATATACGTGGATCGATCGTGGTACTTTCAGGAGACGATATTTTCTTCACTTGTACCGCGTCTGAACCCCTCTTTTGTTTCAAGTCGTAGGACGTAGCTTCTTAAATAACATAATCGGTATACATCGTTTTTTTTTCCTCCAACACAGAATCACGATATAGTTGCTGCACACACTGTTTCGCCATTTAGAAAAATACTATTTTACAAGACGAGGCGAACTCTCTCTCTCCCGCATTCAACTCACAATGTGATGCACTCGAAAGTGAGTCCGCGAAACTCGAAGATATACAAGCAAACACGTTCTACGTACAAAGATACATCCTCGTGCGGTTCACCGGCACGCGTAAACACACACACACGCATCACGCACACGCGCACGCGCACACAACAAACACGCATCATACATACATACACATATACAGACGCAGAGACACACTGCCGTAGGTAGAATTGATAAAACAATACACAAAAACGCAATCGTACATACACGCACGCTTCTCAATATAGTATATAATAATTATCTACTATTGCATAAAGTATGTTAAGGAAAACGTCTAGAAATTCTAGAGGACATTGTGAATATAATGGTATATACATGTATGATGAAGGCAGGGCTACATAATCGAACGGACAGAATGTACACAAATAAATTGTAAACACGTGCGACAAAGTTACACAAAATTGTGTAATATTATATCCGACAGGAGCTTCTCTCTTTCTCTTTCTCTCTCTCTCTCTCTCTCTCTCTCTCTTGCAGTTAACAATAAAACTATCGAATAGTCTTTGGATTTTATCGAACACGCGTATATCGAAACGAGGCAATCTCGTTCGATCATTTTAATTGCATAATACAAAAGATTATGGATTGTCAATTTCTCCATATACTTTTTTTTTTTCATCTCTCTTTTCTCTTAATAATTTTCATTAAAAACAATTACCGCGCCGTGTTGCGTTCGCACTCTGTCCGTTCGAGCGCACCCGTTTTCCTTTGTCGAAGATGAGAGACACGTTATATCGCGACGATATAAACATTAAAATTTACTGAACTACTGTGAGACGATTAGACTTAACCGCACTTTCTACCGTCATAGAATGTTTTTCTCACCCGGCCCGCCGGTTCCACGCATGTAGATTAAAAACGATACCGTATCTAGAATAATACATATGTAATAACGTAAGTGCCGTTGATGGCAGTATACTTTCTGAATTATTACATCTTTATCGCATGGAAGTCGTAGAAATATGTGTGTGATACCTTACTGCCGTCAACAGAGTCTCTATTTTGAACGTCCGTGTGTTTACAATGCACAATAAATAAGCTCGATAACCATCGTTTTTATGCGCGCTCTACGATGTATCATCGTTCCGTTTATGTTTCAATTCTCGTGTAGACACTGTTAATGACAAGATTCAAGCAAAAAAAAAAGAAAAGAAAAGAAAATCTATCCCTGATTTCGGACGGCCACTGGGGAGAAATTTGAAAATGTAACCAATCGCTAAATTTCCATCGATACAATACCATCATTAGAATTTCTCCGTACGTAAGATTAGCGGCTACGAATTCATTGTTTTTGGATTACTAATATCCTAGAATTGGACGCACGCGTATGTGTATGTGTATTTGCCTATGTTGCGAAACTTCATGTGTACATAGCATATGATAATCCTTAAGTATCATTATTACGAATCATTTACGTTTCTACAGTAATTTTTCATTTGGGTCTCAAATTTCTTTGAATTTTTAAAATTTTGTTTAAATTAACTGACTTGCGCCAAGAACTTATTTAGTTGAATATTCTATATAAATGTATAAATAGAATATACATATATGTGTGTATGTGTGTGTGTGTTGTGTGTACATAATAATGTTACTGGAACATTGTATTGTAGACCAATTTTGTTTCTGCCATGAGCCCAAATGTATAATCAAAATATAACTTCATAGAATTATAGTGAAAGATGCAATATAATAAGAATAAAAATAAGAATAAGAATAATAATAATAATAGTAATAATAATAAAGATGTGTATGTAAAATCATCAACCACTTAGAAATTAGTACAATTCAAAGAATTTTCCCAGTGTAGAATAGATAATGTCATATCATTATGCTACACACAGGTACACAAAGAATTATGTACACAAGATGATACATCCAAATACTAGGGATATTTGTAGTATGCTTTTAGAAAGAAGAGAAGCAACAGTACATTACGGTTCTTAAATATTGACAAGGTATTACGATGGTCGCATACGTCGCGCCATAGAGCGTAGGGCGCCGAAGATGGCAAATTACAACATGAACAATAGATGACGTACTCGAAGAGAGTCAATGATCCAAGCGGGCCAATCCTGGATATTACAGCAAGTCCTCTGCTCCTTGGGTTCATTCCAACACCGGCATCTCATTCTTGCACAAAATTATGTAAATTCTTACAAGCATTGCCCACCCAGTGTTCAATGCATTAATTTTATGCACTTTCATCGACGGTTGGTAACCAAAATGCCATGTTGGTACATGCCGATGCCAACATCATGTATTTAGGATTAAATTGAATACATTGAACCGGTGCAGGATGATCACCGTTTAGCACGCAAACTTTATATCCAGTTTCAGCATTCCATATGTGCACTCTACCATCTGTAGATCCACTGAATACAAACTGCGAGTCGGGACTAAAGCTAGCTTCAATTGCGATCCCTTTATTGTTCAGATAACTAGCAAACGTCTGTAGCGGAGTACCATGAAATGCGTCGATCAAACGAATCATACTACCATTCGTAGAAATCAGTATGGTTTTGCCATCTCTGCTGAACTTCAATCCTGTCCAATCACACTCCTTTTCTTGCGACAATTTAAATGTGACGAATGGCCCCTTGTCGAAGCTGCGCAAGTCGTATAATTTAATGAACTCTGAATTGACACCGGCAGCAAAAATGAGACCCTCTGGATCGTAGGCAGCGACAGGGCGTCCAGAAACATTCATAACACCATGACAATTAGGTGAACGTAAGTCCCATAGTCTTAATGATTTGTCTAATGAACCAGAAAGAAATGTGTCTTCTATGGGACTGATACATAGCGACACAACTTTTTTGCTATGCCCTGGAAAGTATCTGATGTATTTGTTGTCGTGTAGACTTAGATAGCGGATGGTGTCGTCGATCTTGGTACTGCTATGTATCGCGGTATTCTTCGCATGTGTGAAATGAATTAAGTCTACACCATACTTCTTAGAATTGACTGTACGCACCTGAGTGCCTTTCTCACAGTCATATATCACGATCTGATCGTCTTCTGAACAGGAGATCAAAGTGTCCCCGTTCGGTGAAAAGTCGATGCTGTTTATGCGGTCGGAATTTTCACGAAAAATCTTGGCCACCTTGAAGCTCCTCACCACGTGGTCAACGAGCTTCATGGTGATGGACGGCGCGATCTCCCGTTCGTACCGTCCTCTTAACCTTCCTGTTTCCGCAATGTCTTGTTCTTTCCTTTGATACAGCTTAGGCGCCGAGGCGCAAACCTTCCGAGGAGGGGTCAGGGGTTCGACTATGTACCACTGTTATTCACCTCGCGAGAAAGAAAAAACCCGCGGGGAGTTCAAGAGGTCAAGGGATCCAAAACGAAGTTGAAACTACTAGCGATTACCCTTTGGTTACTGAACCCTACTTTTCTCAGTATTAGATTCCCTTTTTTCCACCGAATTCGCTTTACTTTAATCTGACAAAGGTGTACCCTTCAATGCCTTCTCGCTTTCCTACGAACGGACGCCGACGGCAGACTATCGTCACACCGAACACGCTCAAATTCTGCCAACTGTTTAGAGAAACGGATGACGAATTACCGTGAACATTCTCAAGATACTGTAGATTCGTGCCGTGAGCTGAGCTATCGATCTACGTTAACGTCGCCGATGCAACACAATGCTTTCTCACGTGAAACTGTTTTACCAACCGATTCTCAGACGACGTTCAAAATCAAAATGTGTTTTATATTGTATAATAGGTTTTTGCATAGTATAATATAGAACGAAATTACTGATTGCGGGTATCGGTGACATGAAAAATATTTATTTCATTAAATTATCTTAACGATGTATAAAATACTTTCCAAAGTACAATGTACATTATAGAATTTTACACCTTCCTACAGATAATAAAATTTGAAAAATTTTATCAGTCACAGCATCCAGAAAATAAATTATATTAAATGATTCAATGTATAATTTTAAATATAATTTAATTAATTGCGCACCCACCTATATACTGTTGTTTTCTTTTTAAGTTTAACGATGATTAATGTTATTCAACAAAAGCATAATATATGCGAATTAATATAATAAATTAATACGATAAAAATCATCATTATTTTGACTATTTCTATCCTGTTATGTTTTTCACTTTCTTTAGTTATTTCTTAAAAAAAAAAAGAAGTGAGAAGCAATAAACTGCGATCGGCGAGAATTTTACAATAAGCTTTCAGTGTACCAAATTATAATAAGATTATTGCAACAAATATTACGTCAATAGTAAATATATATTGAGCATGCTTTAATATCGATACTTTTGCTTTACATCAAATTTGAAATATTTGTTAGAAAAAGCCGGTTATTAAAAATTCATGAAAGAAAAAAAAGGCTAGAATATAATGCGTAGCTAAAATAAAATGTAAAAAAGCGATGATATAACAGGTATAAATGAATACTTTACAATTTATTAAAGAACCATTGGATTCTTTTCTTTGCAGCATAAAATTTTATACAATTTTGGTACTTAAAAGGTAATTCGACATGAATATTAAATCTTCTTGTGCAACTTCGCTATATAAATTATAAACATATAAAATATGCGATATCACAAAATAACGTCTTTCTCTCCTTTATGCCTTGTCAATTGCATAAAGAAGAAAAGTTTTAGCTTTGCAAAATCATAATTAGACAGCACAAACATTGTTCTATATTAGTATAAAATACAAGTTTAAATTCCTGTTTGACTATCACTTTGACACTGTCAAAGGCATCGTTGTGGATTATTAGTGGAACAACATAAACTAGTTTTTTAATACATAAGGCTTACGGTTTCTTTAAGGTTCTTTATGAACTTCTTATATTACTTATACATATATATTTATTATCTTACTAAATAATAACTTTTGATTATATCAAACACATGCATAGTGGCAAATGCAATTTCTTTTATCAGTCAAGTTTTACTTAGTTGTTATATTTTCCAATTAGAAAACTGATACATTTATTTAAAGAAAAAATAAGAACACTGATATATTTCTTTAAACAATTTTAAGATTGGTATTTGAATTTGCATCGCTGCAAAGTATATCTTGCATATTTTAGTAATATCAGTGATTCAAAGTAATATTCTATTTCTTTCATATTTATGTGTCTTTACAGATTACAGAATAAATAATTATATTCTCAATATAATATATGTTTTAATGTGCAAACTTTAAATGCAGTTTATGCTATCAAGCTAATTAAGCAAAATAGCATAGTATTCTTATTGAACCTATTACGTTTTCCTTGTAGTATCATTAGAGAATACGTATGTCAAAGATTTATATAAAACTGAATGAAAAACTGTGCTGAACAATGACACCAATGTAATCACATTAAAAGTGTTTGATTATAATCATATGAAAATAGGTCTGCCATTTCAGAATTAGAATTAGATATAAATGTTTTTGATGTATCAAATTCAATATATTTACAGCCATTGTATCCTTTGTTTTATTTGAACTATGCAGTTTATATTTCTCTTTTATAAATTTAAGCTAAAAAACATACATTTTTATGTATCTAAATATGTTACTGAGAAGTCGAAATGATTAATACCACATAATTGTATTTTATGTAATAAAGTTACTTTTCTATTCTTGCTTAAAGCTATGTATGTTCTAGAACTGAGACTAACTTTCGAAGTAAATATAGCCTCAAAATATTAAAGCTTAAGATTATTATTTAATAAATATTTTCTTCGTTTTTATTTTACAAGGCTGATGTTAATAGTAACTGCCACTAGATTCATGTAAGTAAATATAAAAATCATTGAAATGAAATAATTTATGAATGAACAATGATTTTTGCCTGTTATTAAGTATTACATATAAACAACTGTAGAGACTTTCAATTCATAAAATATTCGTGCAATAAATATTTTTAGATAATTAGACTTATGGAATGTGAACAAGACATTTTATTTTAATCAAAATATTTCGTGATTTGATATTAATTAAATTTAAGTTAATTAAATAGAATTGCATAATTATCATACATCTATGCTTCCTTTACATATAACTCTTTATGTTTTAATAATCTTCTCTGTTCGTTGTAATGAATGTTGAAAGCCCGTGCTTCAAATCAACATTTAGTGAAGAATATGACTAAATGGTTTGAAGCATTTTGACTACAATAAATAGTTTTCAATATTTCGTTTCTCCTTCATTAATAACATAATATATATACATATATATATTGTATACATACATACATACATATACGTATATACACATGTAGTTCTAGTATTATGTCATTATATGTATAAAGTCTGTTTTTACAAAAATTACATATGCAAAAAGGAATCAGAGTCGTGACATTTATATATTGCATAGAAAATTAAATTAGCAAAAAATATACTTTTGTGTTTCATTTTGCTTTGTGTAATTGTTAGTTAACTATTAAATAGATCTATGTAAAGAGAAAGCTTCAGTTCTGGCACGCATTACAATATGACAATTTTCTTTAAAGTTTATACTCCTTTCTTTATAACAATAACAACAACAATAACAATTACAGTACTTATTATAATTGCAATGTCTTATAATTATTATTTCTTTTAAAAGACATTACTAATGATTTGCTTGCAAGGAACATATATCATGGTAAAGCTCTGCATAAAGTATACTGAAAGTTATAAGGCGTTCAAAGTGGTTGCCAATAAAAAATACAATAGGTATAAAAATTAAGGTCATCAGCATAAAATTCAATATAAATATTCAGCCACCTTCTTATTATTATTATTTGTACGTCAGTATACTTTACCCAAATCAAACCAATTACTTCGAAAACTGCTGCATAGAGCAATAGGCCCTTGATTGGTCCCTGAACCTAGAACTTGTACTTACATTTAGCACCTTATTTTTATGTTTTTTAGATCATTTGTCACAAGTTAAGAATATAGTTTATGAAACAAAAAACAGCATATATTTCTTTATGATGAACAAAGTTGTAATGATATTTCTACAAGTTGAAAAAAAATATCCATTTCCATATATAATGCTCAAAACTTTTATCTAATAGATTGGATACTGTTCTATAAATTTTGGCTCAAATTGTGACAATACCATCCAACAGAAAAATTAGAATCGAAGACCACAAGATCAATTTTTAAAATTGTAAATATCAGTGGTAAGTTGTATTAAAAGTTATCAAATATAAACCGTATCTGAATTGTGGTCTTTTCTAATTAAGAAAAGAGGAAAAAGTATTTACTTGATTTTACAGCGTGCATGTATAAGTAGGTACTATTTAAATTGACAATATTTGTTTCGGATCAAATATCATTGTTCCTTGTTACTAATCAATTAATACTTTTTATTCTCAATTTCTGTGATTCAATATTTATCAAGAGGTTCAGGGAAATTTGTGACTGTGCTCAAGCAGATACAGCAGACTAGACATGTGTGAATTAGCACATTAATTTAAACTTATAAATTGTTTCCAAAATTACACTCTCTTTAAATTTTGTGCAAACAAATTTAAGCAATAAATTTTAAATTAATTTATAAATATTTGTGTAGAAATACATATATACATGCATACACATACACATATATTAATATTTATATATATATGTATGTATCAATGCTTATGTTTAACACTCGTTTTCATTTCATAGCCACTTATTATGCTCTATAATCTGTGCAACATTTTAGTCTCAACTTTGTAGTACTTTCTTCTTTTAAATCATGATTCGAAACATTAAATTAAGTTTCGCTGAAATATGTGCTATTTGTATAATGATTGTGCAGTGCATGAACATATAATTGCTTCGTTTATCAAGCCAATTGTTCATAGTTACGTAAACATAATTTCGTACTCACACTTTTCTTATATATTATGTACATATCTATATTATTGCATATATGTATTATAAATGTGTAAACTTCAAAAGCATGTTCAAGTAATACTAAATGTCTTTAATCACGCTATCTATTTTGTAGGAAAGGCCTCGTAGTGCTAAGTGTAAGAAAAAAAATTATATCCATCAGTTTAATTTTCTTCTCAAAGTTTGCAATTCCTTTCTATATCTTTCCATGAAGTTATAAAATCATGGAAATTTTCACTTTTTGCTAAATTTGTTTGTTGTCCATAAAAATGCATAAAACAATGAACCACATTAATTCTCAAGACCGTTTCTGAGCCCACTTCAAGTCATCCGCTCTTGGTTTGAAACCTGTGGACTTTTCAATTATGATTTCCAGTATATACCAAAAGCGAAGCTTTTCTAATGGCCAATTTAACCATCCAGTCGTAATGCAGAAATAAGTTTCATGTGGTGCAACATGGTGTACGCGATGATGCTTCCTGGGTAATATAATTCTATGTTCTTGTAACCACACAACCCAAGCAGGTAGTCCAAAATACGTGTGAGACCACTTATGTATCTGGAAAAAATCTTTCATGTTGTTGCCACTATTTTTTTTTTATTAACATTAAATCTATAAACATAACAAAGAAAATATAGAAATTAAAAAAAAAACGAAGATTTTTGTCGTACTGTAAATGCTTTAATAGAAGACAAAAAAAGAGATATGCAGGATAACACGAGAAATATGTATAATTACTTTTGGTAGAATTAAGAAAACAAGAACTAACCCAATACTGCATCCCACAAATAAAACTGTACCAATATAAGAATATCCAGTTCACTAATTAAACTTCATTGCTCTGTTTTACACGATACCTACAGTCTATAAACGTTGTTACAAAGTTCTGATTTATTTACCTGATTAGTCATTGCTACAAAAATGGCAAGTAGAAACCAATAACTGGTCCAAACAAACTTTTGCTGAATCTCCGATTCCGGAAGTGTTAAAAAATCCCATGTTAATTTACAAAGGAATGGTATTGTGACCATAAAGTTATCACCATTAGTTTCTATGAAGTCATGCCTCGTTATACTTGTAGGGTCAATATGATGCTCACGAAAAGGTCTCAAAAAATTCTGCAAATGAATATATTTATATTTAGCACTACAGGAAACAATGTATATATTTTTATAGTTATAGAAAACCTTTCCTAAATGCCCTCCAAAATAAGATACTTATTTATTATAAAAGATCAATAACTATACTTTTTCTATTTTAAATTAGTTCGACATATAATTAATTTATCACGAGATCTCAATTTGTTTTATTCCATTTTTTATTTGATGTCATCATTGAAAGAATTTCTTAATATAAGTTACTTATTACATCTTTTAACGTTTCTAGCTGTTGTGGCTACCTTTCCTAAAATAGGAAGTTCTACAGAACCCCATGTATCGGCAGCCCAATGGACGAAACCAGATCCGAAATCTGCCGTCACGATGCCACAAAACGCTGCCATCGCAATCGGGCTCAAATTTTCGAATCGTAACCTGACAAGGATAAATATTGAATTAACCACCATGAGTGTAATGCAGATACCGACACAAATACACTCTTGCGTCCTTTTTCCTGAAACGAACGGAAAATATATATTTAATAATATTTCCAAACTATATAATCCTAATTATGCGATACGTGTAACCGAACATCCACTTAAAAAAGAAAAAGAATAACATTTTCATAAGTACTGTGCAATATAGATACAAAGATACATATTGTTGAACTACTCTTTATTTTTGCACACAAGCGGGGATTCCAAGGTGCGGTCAATGTATAGTCAATGTTTTGGCAACTATTAAAATCAGAAAACATACATGCAATATGCATCGCGTGTTGTGCGAATATTACTCTACCGTTTTAAATTAAGTACAATCGTAGCTATTAATTGTTCAATAATTGTCAACGAAAATTTCACTTACAAAAACATCGTAAGAAATATTGAAACTACATTTTATTGCGAGAAGTCTAAACATATTACGAAACTCGAGTAGTCGATGAATTATAACTGGATAAAGTCGGTGAATGAAAAACTTAAATAATTACCAGTGCTGTAAAGATTTGCTAGTTCTTGGGCGCCTTTGTGATTAGGGCCCCATCTCGGTACGGTCCTGTCCTCTTGCGAAGTCGGTACCACCGAGTTGGCATTGGGATCGTCCTCGAGCATCGAATTCTCGTAGATCTGCCGTTCGGTTTTCACTGGCGCCAAAAAATTCGTTGCCATCGAGCACGCGGCTGAAGCCGCCTGACCCAAGTTCGCCACCTTTATTTCGTCCATAATTAATTTTTCTTATTAATCGAACGGGAACGATCGAAAAACATGCGATCTCTTTATTTTTTTTTCTTTCTCTCTCTCTCTCTTTAAAAATGTGATGTTATTCTGTTATCCGCTTAAAACCATTGTGTACAATCTCGTCGTCTCTGTATGCCTTTGTAGAAAGTTTTCATGCTTTTATCGGACAATTTGTTTACGAGGTATGAAAGATTTTTTAAATTTTGCATGCAGACACGGCCATAAAGAGTTGCACATTATTCGATAGATTTTTGTATCATCTATCGTTCGATCCATCTGCCTTCTCTGCGATTCCACCCCTTCCGGTTATCGCGTCATTATCGGCCGGTATTGACGATTTTGTTGTGTGCTCTCTTCGTCGTTCCTTCTCTTGAATTCCTTGTGACCGATCTCTCATACGAAACTTGTGCTGAAAAGAACGTACAAACTCTGTTAACGCAACGCAACGAAAAGTATTTGTTTATAAAATGATCTCTGTTAACACTTTACCGACCGGCGAGTATTTCAGAATTTTTCAAGGTCCATCGTCCACGATTGAAAACTGACAGCAATTTTGATTGTAAATCAACGTGACATCCTCGGTAACGTTATCTAATAATTTGATTACAATGTAAAAGCAGTTTGTTAGGCTCCATTTTGTTAGAGTGCAACTATTGAAAGTCCTAATAATAGACTTCCGGTCGGTAAAGTGTTAACGAAACGATTAGCTGAGAAAGACGGTTTTATTATCATACGGAGAATATAATAATTCGTTTTACCCAAGATATCGCAGTTTTGATGCTTTTTATCAATTAGTATGTATGATGTAGCGCGGTTTGGCATGTAATCCTAATTTGCACGCAGCGCAACCGATAGTACAAGATTTCAAATATCAGATCTTCTCTGTCTGATAACGCTTGTTTAGAGTTTTGCACGGTTTGCCGATACCTTGCCGCGTGAATAAACGAATAAACGATTCAGAATATATTTGTAACGAAATGTGTAAAATCGTACACTTCGGTAATTATTATTTTTTAATTAGAATTATTTCGAAAGATTTTGCTATCAAATAATAACGACTATTCTGTACCGTAGTGGTCATAACGCGGAATGTTATAAACCGTGAACTGTATTTCTTATCTACCTCGTATTTACTACGTCAAATCGTATCGCGGTTATTTGACCGAATGACTAATGCATTTTGATTCTTTAAATATGAATAGTTGTGCAAGAGGACACACAATATAGACACATAATAATATCGTAATCACTGTAACGTAAAACTGTTAACATAGTAGAGAGAGAGAAAAAAAAAAAGAAGAAGAAGAAAATATTCTTATCTAATATAATAACTTCGAAGCGGTACAAAGAGACAACACAAATTAATAAGCATTCAGACCGTCGAGAAGGAACGCTATGTTTCGAGTCTATGTGTGGGCACTGGGGGCAAAGTAGGTTAATTTCGCTTTTACACGAGCCTAAGGAACAATTTTGATAATATACCTAGTTTACCCTTGCTCCTATTTTGACCGTGCGTGCACACATCAAACGAAATAATTTAAAGGTTCTTTCGTATCGAAAAACATGCTACTCTCTCTCTCTCTCTCTTTCGTTTATTAATACGTACACGATAACCCATTGTCGGACATGCACCTGTTCGGTGTTGGAAAAGAAAAATATAGTTTAATACGTGATTGAAAAAGATTCCTACACACACGCAAGAAAATTACCATCGATCGCTGTGCAACATGTATCTACGGTAAACAATAGATATCACGAATTAACGGATAATTTAATTTTCTATACTGCGTCAAACGAGAAATCAGTAATAAGAATTTCAGCGCATCCATTGAGAGTCCGTAACCGCGAGAGTTATGATCGGTCGAAGCTTAAATACACGTACACATTGTACAGTGAATTGGTCAGACTGTAACCGTTCAACTATATTACAAGCAAATTGCCAGACTAAATTACATTACAACCAGATTGCCGAATAAATTTGAAATTCGTTCGATTAGAAGGTATTAAAATTTGCATCTCTCCTACGGATTACAAAATTTCTATCTATTACCGTCGCTGCTCGGGCGATACGTGTGTGTGTGCCTACGCGAATATTTTAAAACCGGCGTGCATGGTTACGTGGATGTATATAGACTTGCAGCACTCTATGAACATAGAACACGCGTGCAACACGTGCACGTTCCAATCGAAATATGAAAGAAAACTTAGGGATTGGCCGTCTAGGCTAGCAGAGAACAGGGAGGGTATCGTTTCGTTTGAAATTCGAACGTACAACGGGGATTCAACAAATCGAACATTAACTGGATTGAAACAACGTCGAACGCATACCCATGAGACGGACGAAAGGAATATGCACGAAGACAGACGATCCTCACAGAACTCAGAGGATATCTCGTTGTCTCCTCGCTCCGGCGTTATCCTGGTCGACGCATTGTCCAGCCATAAAGTCGCTGAATGTGCACGCTCAATTAGTCACTGGTAGGATCGAAAGAGACCTACGACGAGACACTATCGTACCTCGTACTGATGTAACACATACACACGTAAGGAAAGCACGCATGATGTTCACATGCATTCGTATCGTTTCACGCACAAAAGTATTCTTTCGTCGTCTTCGGGGCTCGGTCCGGTCCTCTCTCTCTCTCTCTCTTTATTTCTCTCTATCTATCTCTCTCTCTCTCTCTCTCTCCTCTTCCACGTCTATTTTCTTTTTTCGGTTGTACACTGTGAAATCACTACAGAAAATCTAGCGTGTAACAGGTTCAGGTTTTCGTGTATTTTTTCCGTAAGCAATTAAGGAAGAGGACACACACACACGCACGCACACGGTGCTCGCTGCTGGCGCGAGAGACAAGGATGTACAACGGAGATAGAAAATGTAGAAAAATGATGAATGACGATAGGTGGGAGGGAAATCTCTGAGAAGGATCGAGGTGATACGGTGTCACGATTTGGCATTTAACTAAAACGAACTGTGTGCGCTGCTCGAATCTCGGGACACGGATAGGCAGGAAAGTAACGAAGAGAGTGCAAAACCGGGGCGCTAGTCTCGCCGTACGTTCGTTCGTTCGTGATTCTCCTCGGTTCTTTCTCTTTTCCTCAAGTTCACATTGCGTGAATTCGCTGAATCCTTCCTTCTCTTTCTTTCATGCGAACTTCTCTTCTTGCAACCCCGCCTCGTTTCGTGACGAACGACCGGCGCCGCCTGACGACCGTAGCTCGCGTCGCGTTGAGATGCGTCGCGACGCTCTCGTGGCGCCGTCACACGGCTACCATTTCCGATACATTATCGCGTTCGAGACTATAGTACTCGAAACATTTGAACGACGTTCAATCTTTTAATAATACCGAATATCACCGAACGGTATTTTCTTCGCGAGATCCATCGAGTGGCAAGCTACAAGACTTTTTCAATTTATAAACGTATATAGTCGAACTTTAACGCTTCGACTGCCAAACTAGCAGCCACAAAATTTCTATAAACGCGAAATGAGATAAATTGACGAAGTAAAATGTATACCGTAGTTTCTGTATGATCGTCAACTTCGATAGAAGTGAATGTATCAACGTAAACATTTATTTAGAAACCGTACAAATAATTCCGATAACCATACAAGGGGGGACACCGGCAGTCAAAGTGATAGTTATGATTTAAAAAACAAATAGGCACAACTAAAAAAATTTATTTCACTGTTAAAGAAAATTGTTTTACCCGAGAAAATATTCTTCGTTTCAGATACATCGTTCGAACAGTTTCGTTTGCATTTTTAGGTTTTTTCACTTTTACAAATTAATCGTTTATTCAGAGTTTCTAATTCGATGGAATGGAGACATTCAAGACGGTCCGAGACGATTACCGGCACAAAGTAAATCCTAAAGCATTCTCCGTCACTTTTATTCGTGGTAAGTGGAATAGCTCGATAAGATTCGCAAGTAAAAGCGTATTTACATTTCACAGTTTACAATACTAATTTCGATTTACGCGAAGATTGACATTGAATCGTGCTAACAACAATTTCCTTCCACCGTGTGAATTATTAATGTTCTTAAATCGTAGGATAGCAATATCAGAACGACAATTACTGCGTGCAACTTTTCCTGCGTGTGTTTCCTGTGAATAAATATACGATCCAAAATGTGAGGATATGCAGAGAAGATTTTTGCAAAAACCCTGACGGTTTAACGCGTCGTTTAAACGAAAACCGTGTTTCACAACATATCGACGGTCTAGTCCAGAGGAATTTCTCACGCGAGTTTTCTAACGACGCTCTTTTAAGATCACTTTAAGAGATAATTGACATCAACTGATATTCGGTGTATTATGATGACAAAACGTGAGGAGTAGCGTCTCTCGGCTTTGGCAGTTTCAGACAGAGTCATCCGAACCGAACTGGATCTAATAAAGTAGTTCGAGACAGTTCCGTTTACGAATGGAATTTCTGACACGGTTGTTGGGCCTATATTGGGCCCACACGTATGACGTGTAGCAACTCCTCGTGACTATAGCAAGGAAAACAGAGTAGGGGAAAGTGGTTTGCTTCTAGGAATAACTTCAGACTTGCTACGAAGGCGCGTGTCGTTCGATACTTCGTTCCTATTGTCGCCTGATTTCCGATTTCAAGGTAAATCGTATAGTTCACGAAATTCACGCGAAGCGACGGCTGGAGTTCGGGCAGTAAGATATACTATAAATAAAGTAAATAACATGAAATAGTCTCGCACGTTGATACTTTAACCGTTCGAGGCACGGAATTTCAGAATATAAAATTGCACGGTAGCAATTGTTCAATTTTCAGGTTAACCTTCTATGGGCCGAATTTTTCTCTTAAGTATATGCAACGGGAAAATGAACAATTGGAAACCTATATATGCAGATTAAAAGAAATTGATCAGTTTTAATTAACCAATGATTATTTTTGGAACCCCTTTGTTGGATCATACTGCAGTGCACGTGTATTGGTATAGTCATCTGTATCACTGATAATTTCACTGTCAAAGAGTTTTCGAAAATGGGTCACAGGCGCGTAGGGTGGTTCAGGGTTTTCGGGACAATCTGGGATACCGATTACTAAACAATCTTTTGTGCTACTGAATGTTTCTTATCCGATGATGATTCGGTAATAAATTCATCGTCACTGTCAATAGCATTTATGCGCCGTCGGGTAAATACTACTGGATGATCTTCATCGGACTCGGAATCTAATAAAGAATCTTCGGATCTATTACCGCTAATTATGTATTCATATTTTGGGTAAAAAAAATGAAGCACAAGCATTATCCTAAATATACCAAAATCTATCCTGAAAGTCAGAAAACGGTATCATACACAAATAGCAATAAAATGATTATTGAAATTGCAAACAAATAAGTTGTTTATCGATATGCGAATATAATAGAATAGATAGAAGCACAAATATAGATAGTTCCGTTGGTTTCTATCTGCAGTTAACTTGCAAGGTATTTACTTTGATATTTCAGGTTGACGGTGCTGCCAACTGTTATCAATATTGTTGTTTGTTATCTCGGAGACATTGTATAATTTAGACGTATACGTTATCTTATAAAAAACTAAAATCATTTGATAAAACGTCGATATATTAACATGTGACTTGAAAGTTACACAGCCCCATAGAGGGTTAAAAAGGAAGGACACTTTTTAAAATCAACGGTTTAATTTTTCTAAATTATCTGATAGACACAACTTTCGTTCTAACAAGGCAAAATTTCTTATACAACTAAAAATTAATTTTTCACCTGTTTTCAGTAGCCTATAACCAACTGTGGCGGTAATTGCAGGAAAAAAAACTACGTATTTACGTTTGTAAATCCATGGTCATGTATACGTCACCGATAAAACATAGAAGTACAGCATGACCATTCTTGACTGCATCGCGACAGCTCATGTTCTTTAAATATGTATGTCCACCGCATGACACAATCAACTCTCGCAACACGTCAGTCTGGTCACCGTTTAATTTCCAGACATTCGAAAATTCATTATTTTTAAGTAGAATTTTCGGCCGGTAATTCTAGAAAATAATATCTAATTGACCGACACCGGCCCCACCACGGTACATTACGCGGGAAAAAGAGACGAAGAGAGCCTGATGGGCTTATCCTTCGACAACGAATAGGTTAAGTCGTTGTAAAGTCTGACATGACCCGAGAGTCCTTTAGACTAGGGCACGTGGCATTTGATGGAACGTTCATATTTTATTCAAAGGTGAATCGACCGAACAGCCTAGGCCCTAAGTTTTTCATAAGTTATATCACAGTGATATACCAAGCTACGATGATCACGTAATAGATAATAGCGTTCGCGATAACACGATACTATGTACGGGAAACACGTATTACGCTCGGAATTTGTTAAAAGGTAAATTCTTTGAATTGATTACCGTTCGGCTGGTCGAGATATCATCGATTCATTATCGATCACGTTCGATCGTTAAAACGATCCATTCTTATTCGTAGGAAGCATCAAAGTCCGCGACAGAACTTACAAGGGAAGCATTGATCCGTATACTTACCACGGTCATACAAAAATGATTACTCGGCCGTTCGCAACGTAGCAACGTTCAATCAGACTAATTATCTATATTCTTCCCCATTTTCTACTCGAATTTTTCGATCAACATAATTTTCTAGTACACCGCGAGAGGTTCCTCTTCGTAATTCATCTATCTGAGGTTATCTGTTCTTGTTTTAGCCTTGTACGATCAGTTTAGTTGCCAAGTTACAATAATGCCAAAATAAACTGAGAAGTGCGAAACTTCGGTTGACATAAATTCTTAACCGTGATAAGCGTGGTCGGTGGACATAACGAGGGAACCGGTTGACGATCACCTAAACAAATTATTCTCGCTCAACGGAGTTTCGTCGTGCCCTGATGTAAAAAGCAACGGTGTTCCACGTGAAGAAAGATAGAAGAAAAAAGAAAAAGAAAGGTGCGCCGTGATTCATCAATGACAATTGAGAAATCAATTATACCATGATAGAGAAACGTTAGATAAGATTACAGCTTTATAGCGAAGCGTGCAAACATGAAGGTGTGAGTTACGATCGAAGTGCAGTCGACACCTCCTCAACCGATCCGGAAGACAAAATGATGATGGCATCATTCGGGGACTGCTTACGCAGAAGCTAGACCACTTTTATTTTCGTCAACGAACGTGTACACCGGCTCTATCGTCGTCAAACCACGACAATTGCTATTTTATACTTTCCGTCTTACATAATAGCTGCTTATAATAAAGTCACCCAAACGCGTCTAATAAACAATGCAATTGCAATAAATATATATATATATATATAGAGAACGTGATCGAATCGTTTAACGGTAACCAACAGTGGAACGATATGGTATTCTTACATAAGTTAATCTAAATTAAACGTTCGACCCTCGGGAACCTCAGTTCCTCATTCTCTATGAATTCAAATGTCGTTATCCTTTTGTTCTGGTACGTACCGTGTTTCTATTAGGTACGATTCTCTCTCTCTCTCTCTCTCTCTCTCTATCTCTCTATCCCTCGCTCTCTCTCTCTCTCACTCTTTCTTTCTCTCTACGGTTCTATACTTTCACCCGAAAACTTTTACTTTTACTTTTACAACGAGCCCGCGCGAACCCGAGCCTGACTTTTATTATCGTATCAGAAATATTCACTTGGCTAGTGTGCAACAATGTTGCAGGGTCTGCGAGACATCTACGGTTACCGATATACAATACGCGATATTTTCATGGAACGGCGAGCACTGTTCGCGCGTTATCTCACGGGGATCGACTGAGATGGTTGCGTTGAAACTTACAATTCGAAACGTGGTTATACCGTGAACAGTCTTAGATTTCCTTTCGCTTCGAAAATGAAAGAAACACTGAATAGGCTGTATATGGCGACGGCGTGACTGTGAGCAAAATGATACACAGTTGTCGCCGATGGTAGAATGCACGGCGTACAACGCGTGCCGCAATGGCAGACCACGAGTTAATGTTTTTCGTTGTGGAACGAGCACATGTCGGTGATTCGTGGTTGACTTGCGTGCTACGATCTACACCCGAAGTATATACGAATCACCGGACGGTGTCACAAAACGTGGGAGAATACACGAACAACAGCTGACATTTCGATTGTCCCGAATGTTTGTTGAAATGTGTACTCACGAATGTGACCTTGGCAAATGTCATTAGGGTTGCTTGAACAACTACGGAATTTAGTATTTTCGTTCCGGTTAAAAAAATTAAAATTTATTTAAATTCGTCCAATTGGAATAACAACGACGACGCGAATAGTTACACCTGAAACCATAACAATAACGCAGGTTAATAATTTATATTATTTTGGAAGAACGAACGGAAACGATAATCGTACTTGGAAGATGTAATTTTTTTGGTAAATTTAATTACAATTTAATTTCTTTCAGAATTTAATGGTATATTAGTAGTTACTGAATATTAATATATCAATGATGTATATGGTGTAATTAATAATAAAAATATGTAATTAATATCTCTAAATAAATCTTCGATAGTAACTGCAAATTGTTCTGTCGCTTACTTAACTTGTGCTATACTAAATGAATTAGAATAATTTAACTAATTTTCAGAAACATCATTCTTGTATTTACGGGTGAAATATTCTAAACAAGTCGACGCAGTCGTAAATATTTTAACGAATGTAAAAATGGAATCATAGAGTGAATTCATGATTCTATATTCGTAACACACTCATCGAACTATTGTATAAAAATAGTTTCATTCATTGGTCGTAGTATTATATCACAAACTTTTGTATGTTGGCCAAAGCAGATATTCGGAAAACTTGGGGGACATTTATTTTAAATTGCTTCCATAATGAATGACTGCAACGTCTTAAACGAATACATACTGGCTGTATAAGTAATCGATGTTACATATGTGTTTCTCAAAACAATTCTTTTAAGAGAATTCTTCGGGTAGATAGATCTAATTTTGTGTAGATATATGTAACTTCTACACGTATTATTTAACTACATAATTATGTAAATATATTTTGCTTCGTGTCTATATGTATTTAATATGTATCATTACATATGTGATAAAAATTAATTAACAGATATTCTAAAAACGCGAATAGCTCGTACAAATGTTAAGAAGTTGTATACCGTTCGTAGAAAAATAATGAACACGTGAATATTACATACACCAGCTGCACATACACACATATATATTTAATACCTGTACATATATGTATATTCCGTAAGGTTAGTTCAGTCACACCGAAGGCACGATTACGGAACTATATTTTTTATTGCATGAACATCAATATATTCGATGTTTATTAAATTTATTGAAATTGAAATATTCGTTTGATACTTACGCTTGTATATTGTGAACAATCACGATTAAAAAATAATACGATTTTTAATGATTTGTTGCAGTCATTATATTGGATTATCATGCTGAACAAACTTTCTTGTTAATTCATAATATGAATTAAGAAACGAATCTATAGGTATACGTGCATTGTATACATTTTTTAAGGTTAGTTTGTCATTTTAATTAAATCCTGAATGAATAAACCAAAAATTTATAATATAACCTCATGCAAATTTTCAGTGAAAAACATTTGTTTGCTAATACAATGAAAATTGCCCTATTTAATGAGAATGACTGTGTACTTTTAGTAGGAGAGGGTAATTTTTCATTTTCTGTTGCACTATTCCAACTTAATTTAAATATTATGATTACTGCTACATGTTATGAGACTGATGTTAATCAAGATGTTGGAAAGAAAAACATAGAATATTTAATGTGCAATGGTTAGTATTTAAAAATCAGACTAACACTATTTATTTGTATTGTAACTTAATGCGATCAAGTGTACAAAGAATTCTATGCTTTTCTTTTCAGGAGTTCGAGTACTATTAGGCATTGATGCAACAAGATTAAAAGATTACTCAATGTTGAGAACAAAATTATTTGATAAAATTATCTTTAATTTTCCACATGTGGGTGGTAAAATGCGAATAGAAAAGAATAGAGAGTTACTGAAACAATTCTTTATTAGTGCAACAGAATTATTGAAAAATAATGGTCAAATATTAGTCACTTTGTGTAATGGTCAAGGCGGTACATCCATTGATAATCCGTCAAGACGTTGGGATGATTCATGGAAAATCACAGAAATGGCAGCCCATGCAAATTTGATATTGAATACCATTGATTCATTTGTATGGTCATCCTTTCAAACGTATACAGTAACTGGATATCGTGGCTTAGATAAACAGTTTCACTCTAACAGAGCTCTAACTCATGTGTTTGTGAAATCTGTGCCTCCAAGTGCACAAAATATTGTTCCTAAAGATAAGACAAATGCTTCTCTGCATAATGACAATTTTTCATGGAAAGATATTTGTCAAATAATGAATATATCAAATACAAGTGTATCATATACACACACATATACATTTGATATAACTTTCACTGTTAATGAAACATTTAATTCATTGGACTTTTATGTATTATTATACAATTATGCAGGTCGAATTATTAGTGATATTAAATTTATAAGATTGTACGAGTTTCCTATAAACAAAATAGAAAAAAGGACATATAGAATAAGTTATCAATCTGATTATATTCCTTTATATAGAAAAAGAGTTATTGACATTCATCAAAATTTAGTTGCAAATATTTTGGAATATAACTTAAACGTTTCAGTTTCAAGATAATACTTTCTATCATACATGTCTTTAAAGCATAGATAAATGTAATTATATTTTAACTAAGTTATATTTATTTTAATTGAAATAAATATTGTTTCATATATTATTTATTTTGTACAGATGAATTGTTTTCGTCAAATGAAACCATTAATCCCGTACATTGCTAATTGGAAACAGAATGATAAGAATGTACAAAGATGTAAAGATATAAGCAACAATATATTTAAATCTTTTGGTACATCTGAATGGTTCAGAAATCAGGAAAATATTTCTAAACCATTACGCAAAATAAAGCCAAGGTCTCAGAGAGATGCAAACAACTATTTTCTTGACATGAAGCAGGTATGAAATTAATAACTTAAATTCAGCATAGTGTTTGTAAATGTTAATCTATACACATATGTGTAGGTAAGAACTGTTGGAGGTAAGGGTGGAGATGGAGCAATATCACTTGCACATTTATGGTCTAATGAACAAGCTGGACCTGACGGAGGAGATGGTGGACATGGAGGTCATGTGATTTTTCAGGTATAAAACTAACTCTCTGGAAAAAAAGTTGCATTTAATAGAATAAAGAATTTTGTAGGCAGAAAAAAATATTAAAGATCTTTCTTATGTTGAGAGTGTTCTTATGGCTGAAAGTGGAGAAAATGGATGTAGTAAAGACTGCTTTGGTAAGAATGCTAAGCATACCATAGTACAGGTTCCAGTAGGTACTATAGTACGAAACACAGAAGGACAAATAGTAGGTGACTTAAGTGTTGAGGGAGCAATGTTTATTGCTGCACGGGGTGGTACTGGTGGTCATGGAAATACATACTTTAAATCTGATTTACAACAAGCACCAACCATCTCAGAATATGGTGCACAAGGAGAAAATTTACAATATCTATTAGAAGTTAGAAGTATGGCACATATTGGATTGGTATGTATAGACTGTGCTTTTTAATATTCATTCAAAAGTAAGTTAAAAGATGTATACATTTTGCAATTATATTTTAGATTGGCCTTCCTAATGCTGGTAAAAGTACTTTGTTAAGGTCCATAACTAGAGCCAGACCAAAGGTAGCTGCATACCCATTTACTACTTTGAGACCTTATGTAGGAATGATATTATATGATGACTTTGAACAAATTGCAGGTTGATAATATAAATTTTTATTATTGATTCATACTTTGCCATAATCTTTATACTTTTTTTTTATTTTCAAGTGGCTGACCTACCAGGGCTTATAGCTGACTCTCATAAAAATAAAGGTCTCGGTATACAATTTCTTAAACACATTGAACGTTGTAAAACATTATTATTTATTTTGGATGTATCGTCCGATGAACCGTGGACAGATTTTGAAACTTTAAAATATGAAATTACACAATTTAATGTAAAGTTAAATGAAAGATCAATTCTTATTGCTGCGAATAAGATGGATTTGCCAGAAGCAAAGGTAAGATACATAATTTTTATACATAGAAAAACGCAAGGATACCATAGTGGACTTCATGTATTATTACAGGAAAATTTAAAAATACTTAAACAAAAAATTAATTCACAAATTATACCAATTTCTGCTAAAATGGGTACAAATATACCTACTTTGTTAAAGGAAATAAAGATTTTGTATGATCTACAGAAGGAAAAGGATGAAAAGGAAAATATGTTGGAAGACGATTATACTTAATTGTCCTATATATTTATAATAAAAGTTTGTTAATAAAAGCAGTTATAAAAAACATTGACCTGAAATTATTAGATCCTTTAGAGTGTTACAGCTTTCTGGCATAACTGGAAATTTTGTATTGTGTCAATTATTTCTGGTTGATTTAGAATAGTAAGAAACCACCTATTCAAGTTTGGATATGGTTTCCTAGAGGCTGGATCGAAAACATATTCGTATAGTGGCATTAGAGTAGTAAATATAGCAATGTCGGCGAGGCTAATTCTTTCTCCTACGAAATATGTTTTTGTTAACAGTATATTATTTAGTTTTTTTAAAGAAGAAAGAAGATCTTCTTTAGACGTATTAATATTCGCCTTCATATATTTAGGTATGTTTTTGGAAAGGTGCGGAACAACCCATCCAGAAACTGCCGGTAGAATATGATTGTCCGCATAACTTAGCCATTGTAAAACTTGAGTAAATGCATAAGAATCATTTGAGCATCTCAGTTGATTATTTGCTAAATAAAAAGCAATTGCATTGCTATCAAATAATTCAAAATTACTTCCTTGACACCTAATATCTCTAGAAATATTATTACTACTTTTGCACTGTGATACAACCAGTTCTTTCCCACTATACTTTGCTACTATTTGAGCACGATAACACTTGACACTTCCAATATTACCGAAAAGCGTTAAGCTGTCTTTCGAAATGTTTGAACATTCAGAATTTTCAATAGTCACAGACTTTTTAGCTTGATTGCTCTTTTTGGTAATATCTAGAATTTAAAAATAATTATTATTAGTTTACGAAATGATGATTCTATAATGCGCTTCCACGTTTTAAATAATATTTACCTGCAATACCGAGCTTCAAATTAGCAAAGTTCTTAGCTGTATGTATTAATTTATTTAGACACGAAATATTACTACCCGAAGCCTGAGCAGACTCGGGTTTTCCACCACCTTTTCCATCCATAAGGGGTGCAATTTCCTGGATCCACTCATTAGCTTTTAATCCCTTATTAATAGCTGACTATTGTATTTCATAAAAAAACACAGTCATTATTATATACATATAATATAAAACGATTGATTATATTTAATATTTAATTTTACCTTAGAGGATGCGCTAAGTGCAAATATCTTTTTAGCATCAGGATCCACACTAACAAGTAACGCACTCGTTTCAGGGGATATAGCTTTTATTTTTTTGAGGGCAGAGTCTAAAGCTTTCGTGTTGCTGTATGCTTGACAAACTTCAATCAAAACTGGACAACCAACATTTTGTTGAATTATGTTTTGAATATTTTCAACTACTAAATTAGCAATTGCTGTTTTTGCTGCACGTTCTTGATCGTCAAGTGTTTTCTTTAAATCTTTTAACATTTTGCGCATATTGTCCTACTCGAAATTAAAATGTGTATATCATATATTCATAGATATTATCAAATATTAAATAATGTTATAAAATGTATACCTTTCTCCAACTTGAAATTGTAGCACGTGAGATATCATCTGTTAATTCGACTATTTTTTTAACATTCTCCTTTGGATTAACATTACTTGTGTTGACCAATATAGTCTTTTGAAGCTGATCCAATTGATTTTGTAAGAGCGATGCTTTTTTCTGAGCTTTTGTAGCTTCAGGACCAGTGAGAGCTACAATACGCCTAATACCTTTAGCGATCGCTTCTTCGCTAGCTATAACGAAGTCTCCAATATGCTCTGTGCAATGCAAGTGGCTAAAAAATTTTGATACGAAAAGTTTTATAATATGAACCAATTTATTGAATCACATTCTATACTTACGTTCCTCCACAGAATTCTACACTGGTCTGCATTGCATAAGTATTCAAAGGATCTTTTTCCAAATCTTCAACTGGAACACCTATACTAACTACTCTAACAGGATCTGGATATGTTTCTTCGAACATGGCACGTAAGCCTTGTATAGTTTTTGCTAAAGCTAAATTACTTTCTTTAGCATAAACCTTTTTCTTTTCTTTTACAAGGTTATTGGTAATCTCTTCAACCTCTTTTATTTGTTTTGGCGTCATAGCACCTGAGAAAAACGTTTACAAATTAAATTTCATATTATTTTTCATTATTAAAAACATTTTTTGTTCATACAAACCCTTATTTGTAAAATCAAATCGAAGGCGATCAGGTGCTACTAGGGAACCCTTTTGATCAACTTCTGTACCTAATACTTTTCGAAGGGCATAGTTAAGAGCGTGGGTTGCCGTATGATTACTCATTACAAGTCTTCTACGTATAGTATCTATATTCAAGTAAACTTTGTCACCCTTTTTCAGTACTCCTTGACCTACTGACCCAATGTGTAAAATATAGCCAGCTCTGACTTGAACATTTTTTATTCGAACTTCTGTTTCCTACAATAATAAATATGCATAAACGCATGTTTTTATCAATGGAAGCGACAAAAATATTACTTACTTCATCATCAGTCTTCACTAAAAATCCTTCATCATATATTTGTCCACCCTGCTCAGCATAAAAGTTCGTTTGATCTAGTAGAATTCCAGCTTCTTCTCCTGATGATACTTCATCAACAAAAGTTTTATTACGTCTAAGAGCGATTACAGTACCCGTACATGGAACAAATTCGTATTCCTCGCACAATTTATCATTGGTAACTGAATAATTGTACTTTGGTAAGTCTATAGTAGGTTTGACTCCTTTATTTTGAAGTTCAGTAATTGCATGGACATCTAAATTAATTTGATCGTCCACACCACCGCTTTTACTTTGAGAAATAAGCTAGTCCAGGAGAAAGATTTCTAATTAGTTTATATACGTGCTCAATATCGCATGTTTTTATTACAATTAGGGGTGTACGAGAACTCAAAAATGTCGGGTTTGTAGAGGTCAAGGATTTTATTCGTCTCGACCTACCCCAGCCATTGGATACCCGATATTTTTACCTTCTTGCACACCTCTAATTACATTATACTTTCTATAATACCTGAGCTTGCTTTTTTGCTTCTTCATAAGCTATCATATCCACCTTCAAACCTTTTTCTTCAGTCATGAGCTGCGTTAAATCAACAGGAAAACCATATGTATCATACAGACGCCAAGCAACATCGCCAGGGACAACAGTGGACGATCCAAGTTTTGCTACTGTACGATTTAATAAATTACGGCCACGCGACAAGGTTTTAAGAAACTGAGTTTCCTCTTCATTAATAATATCAATCATCTGCTGTGGATCTTTAGTTACTTCAGGAAATACATCACCAAGTAGCTCTACAACGACATTCACTAATGTTCCAAAAAGTCCAGGCTTTGCGTTTAATTTTTCTGTCGCAAAACGTATAGCACGCCTTAAAATTCGTCTTAGTACATACCTGAATTAAAAATTCCCATGTTATTACATATATATGTACACTTTAAAAGAACTACATGTAAATAATTATATGTAAATTACCCTCTGCCTGTATTATCAGGTACACCACCATCTGCGAGAGCGATTGTAAGAGTTCTTGCATGATCAGCCAAAACTCTATATGCCATGTCTATACCATCTACATCATCTGCACCCACTTTTCCTTGATAATGTGGCGCTCCTGTACCCTTTTGAATGGCTTCGAAAAGTGGCATAAATAAATCTGTATCATAATTAGCGCGTTTTTTTTGAATAACTGATACTAATCTTTCCAAACCTAGGCCACAATCGATGTGTTTCTTTGGTAATGATTTTAAGCTTCCATTGGCCTCTCTGTAATAAAATATAATCTAAATAAATAACATTTCTTTCTGAATTTATATCTTACAATATATAGGAATAGTTAAAGTAATATGGCGACTTGTCAGCTCATTATGTTACAAGAGTCACCCGGTACATTACTTACCTATTAAATTGTATAAAAACAAGATTCCAAATTTCTAAAACATCTGGATCATCTTGATTCACTAAATGAGCTGCTTCTCTGTTACCAATTCGATCATAATGTAGTTCACTGCATGGTCCACAGGGCCCAGTTTCTCCCATTTCCCAAAAATTATCCTTCATATTTCCTGGCAAAATATGAGTAGGAGGTACTCTAAGAAAATGAAAAATGAATTATATTGTTGATTGAATACAATAAATTAAAGTACTCGCGTTATTCATTCACCCTAGTGAAAGCCAGATATCTTTGCATTCTTCGTCTGGTTTCAAATGGTTCTTCTCATCCCCGCCAAAATATGTTACATACAATTGGTCAACTGCTAATTTTAATTCAACTGTTAAAAACTCCCAAGCCCAGGTACAAATTTCTTTCTAAAAAAATTGATATTTAACAGATACAATATTTTTGTGATAAAGTGCAAGTATTTATGCAGACATTATATTTATTTACTTTAAAGTAATCTCCAAAAGACCAATTGCCCATCATTTCAAAGAATGTATGATGATAAACGTCTTTTCCAACATCATCTAAATCATTGTGTTTTCCTCCAGCTCTAATGCATTTTTGACTGTTCACAACTCTTACATATTTAGCCATATCACTGTTTGGATCTACTGTTCCTAGAAATATTGGTTTGAACTGAAACAAGGTTCAAAATGAAGTATAAAGTCAAATGGTGTAATTCAATATAGTTGTTCATGAGTAAATTATACTTTTATGACCCTAAAATTTTTATTAAGATTGAATCTATGAAAGATTAGTACATAATATTTTTCTTAGTATACCTGATTCATCCCAGCATTTGTGAAGAGTAATGTTGGATCATCGTGAGGTATTGTAGAACTGGAGTGAACATATTCATGACCTTTACTTTTAAAAAAGTCAATATAAGCTTGTCGAATATCCTTGGCATTCATTATTTTACTCATATTGATATTTTCCTTTTCTTTTCCTAAATATGATTAAAATAATTTAAGTTTCTGATGTAACTACAGCATATGGTAACAAATAATATTGTATGTGCAACTAAAAGAAAAACTTAAGATAATGTTAACTTGGAAGCTATGTATACATATATATATGAATTTCTTAGATACTAATAGTATCGAAATATCACAAGGTTATAAAAATAATTATAAAATAATAACGTAACATTAAAACTTACGTTAAACTGGATACGAAAGTTTACATCAAAACAGCTGGTTATACGGCAATGCTGATGTCTTTCGAAGGAGAAAGGGAAAAGTAGAATTTAAAGTATGTGCATGTGGTTCGTACCGGTACTTTGAAAAAGGAGTTACTCTACATATATAGTATAACACATACATTTATACATATCGATATACGCAACAATACATACGTACGTAACAATAATTGTGTAACGCATGCGCGTCAATAATTTAGGTTATTAATGTAAATAGTAGGAACATTGATTACATATTTGCAAGTAATAAAATTTTATTTATTAGAATAATTACTTAGCATGTGAATACGAAAGACGAATAGCTTTATTTAAGCACTTGGAGTTTGATCATAAAGATAGAGTTGAGTTAAGGCTATCAAGCAGGAACACTTTTCTTGTATTCGTTGATTTAATTAAAAAAGTGTCATCATGCCGTTTATGATAGGTAAAGCACCTATACGAAGAACATTGGGATACTTAAATGCTGGCAAATTATCTTTACTAGATCAGATACAAATATTTTCTATTAATTATAATACGCTTGGAGAACATCACCAGGGAATTAGGTGAGGTTATGTTTATAAAAATGTATCTCTTTGAATTCAAGTTATTTATAATTCGTAAGTCTTAATAAAAAAAGATGTAAAAATATATTTTTCACAACATTTAATACAAACCAATTAAAGTTAAGTCATAATTTTAGTAATATTTATTTCATTTACAGAGATTTTGTGTTCTGGAATTTACCACAAGTTCAATATAAAAATCCAACTGTACAAGTAATTACATTTAAAAATATAACACCAACCCCTTTCATAAAATGTTATTACAGTAAGTATCTATATGTATTTATAGTTGGAGCCAAAATTAAAATTAATTAATTGAAATTACCAAGTAACCTAATTTTTCTAATATTTAAAAAAAACTATAAGTGTTTGGTCCAATTTTTAAAATATTATTGATTTTTAAAATGTGTCTACTTAATTTTGCCATACTATATACATATGTTTCATCATTTGACCAGTCGATTTTTATATTTTCTTTTAATTTTATAGATGATGGGAAAGCTATGTTGATTGATGTAGATAATAAATCTCAGGATGATATAATGGAACATCTTATAAAAGTAGTTGGTAAATCAAAAGAAGTTTTAAAAAAAGAATATATAAAGAAACAAGTAAAAGACAATCCTGCAAATTTTGGTTATGGTTGCTTAAGGAGTTGTATGTGTGTAGTTCCAGGACAATTGCCATGTCCTAGTGTAGTACCTCTGCCATTCCATTTGCGAAGTAAATGGCAGCTTGCTCAAAGAAACAAGTAATTGTAAAGAGCAGTGTAATTATAAATATAAAGATTAATTTTGATTTACTGTTTCATTGCTTTCCAAGATAATTTAAGGAATGTGTTTTTATTATTACTCCTATAATGTATTGAATAGAAATAACTTAAAATAGGACTTGTAAACCTAAAATCCCAAATGATTCTTAAACGGTTTATCTTTTAATAAAAGGATCCGTATTTAAAGTGTACATTTGTTTATTATAAAAAAGATGTCATAGATTATGAAAATACATGTACGTTAGTGTACGTATTAAGCATTACATTATCATTAAATCGAGAAACTTTTATATTATATGTGTAGTTGCATCATTGTAGGAATCATGTTTGATTAGTAGAAAAAGATACAAAATATCAACTAAAAATTTTATAGTACAAAAAACAGAATACACATAGGTGATTTAAATAGAAAATATAAATAATGTATTAACTGTAGTTATGGAACGAAAGATAGTCAATAAAAATAAATTGTGTTCTTAATATTAATAAGAAGAAATAAAAATGAGATTTGAATTATCTTCTTGGTTTATAACGATTATATGGCTTATTGTTATGATGATGACTTCGATTATGATAACGAGCTGATGTGGACGGTTTTGGATTTTCTGGTTTTTGATACAAGTGTATTACAGGTGATCCATTTAAAGGTTTGTTTAATTCGAATTCTTCTTCTGACTCTTTCATCAGTTTTAGTTTGGCCTCTATAGCTTGAATTGCTGTTTCACGACTGCAGGAAAGAAGTTATATTTAAAAAATTAAAAAGATATAAACAATTCCTTTTTTCGTTTTACTTTACCTTATTCTTTTATCTTCCTTTTTAGCTCCAGCTAGAGCAGGTATATCTATTTTTGGTTTTGGTTTGTCTATATCAGGCTTGAAAAAAGGAAGTATTATTATATCATTTTTATTAAAAAAGAGATAACAATTATAATGCTTTATCAATTACCTCTGTTACGCTATGAGCCCATCTAACAATAATATTTTTAGCTCCTACTTTCAAATTATGTAAAGCATCTTTGGCTGTTTCTGCATCTTGAGCTGTCTTGTAGGTAACAAATGCATATCCTCTTGGTTGACCGGCTTGTGGACCTGACCGGTGGAATAGGAGGTCGAACTTTTCAATAGTTCCATGTTTTTGGACGAGTTTTAGGAGTTGGTACCAGTTGACAGATAAAGAGTTAGTTTTTTCAGATTTTTTCCATTGTATAAAGATATAGTTTTTGAAAGTAAAATAATGTGTTATGGTATTTTAACAAACAAGTAGAACTGCCCAGGTATTACACTGAACATCATTAAAGTAGATAGAGGATACTACTGCAGAACTTGAATGTTGATTTATAAAAAAAGATATAAGTTAAAAAGTATAACAACTGGTCATCTGTCATCAAAGTGGTATATTGTACCATTGGTATTTTTAATTTTCTAACTCTGTAAGAACTTGTTAAAGCATTAGCATAACACCTGGGACTTTCTCTTGAAGGTAAAGTCATAATCAGGATAAGTGCTTTTTATATTATTTTATAACACAGTAAGTACTTGCTCATTGCAAGAAAACAGGATTGGAATTTCAGGCAAGATTCTAGGTTTTTACAAGGAATGAGATGTCCAATAAATCGCATTAGATTTTCCACCTATTATTCTTTCATTATTGAATTAATGCTATGATGAATGTGTGTGTATGTGTGTGTATAACATATAGAAACAGCCACAATATGATTCGCAATACATTTACAAAGTTACCATTGTTCCCTAAGATGCATTCCCCATTTTGCATGCACAAAATGCAATGAAAGAGGTTTGCAACGAGCAAGAACCTACTGTATATTTATATTTTTTTGGCTGTTTCAATTTGAACCACTTCTGTTTTAAAAAGCTTCTCTCCTAATAATGACCTTCTCTTATGAGAAATAATCCAAGTAAATACTTACTCATTAATTCTTAAATCTAAATTGCCCACCCACAACCTCCTGTCTTCCACCTGATTTGACTTTATTGGTTCTAATGGCAAAGGAACTTTATTAACTGACTGCAAATAAAATAAACGTACGAATAAATCGTCAATATAGTGATATTTGAAACGCTTGATGGACTTTAAATGTAATCGTATAACCTTCGTGCGATTGAATTGTGAAGAAATGCTTACCTCCATATCAATTGAGGTCTATAAGTGGTATCAAATTAATACTGTGAAGCCTTAGTTACTGATATTGATTTCAGTATGTGTTTCCATGCAAAATTAGGCATTAGTCTTTCGAGTATTTATAGGAAATCTTACAAGTGCAGCAGACCACTAACACAGTCACCACCGCGGTAGTTTAGCGAATTGTTTATCCGTACGAGCAATATTTATTAACGGTGTGAGATCTGTTTTCAAAATAATATTAGTACATTAACCGCAAATAATTTTTACATTTTCTATTAAATATTAAACATAAAATTAAAGTATTTGTTTCACAACGACAACGCAATTTGTTATCGTCAACGATTTCAGTTTTAAATATATTATTTTTTATATACGAAAGTAATTATAAAGAAAATTGTAAAACGTACATCGACACATTTTTTTAAACAATCACGTTTCTTTTAGTCACGAACTGAAAAACACGTACGATTTACGATTGTATTGAATGTAGTCAGTGCATAAATAGTTCTCTATGTACCAATATTAAACATGGCGTCGCTTTTATTGGATTACGAATGATGACAGTATGAAGTAACCTGAAAGTATCCGCAATATTAAATCACGGTGCAGTGATTATATGTAGTTTCACGGCAGTTTCTTAAAGAAGCTAGACTACAAATGGAAAGATCAACGATGTCTGAACAATCGGTCAGTCAATCTCAAACGGAAACTGTTTTGGAGACGGATGTCACAGATTCGGTATCCCAGGTATGTTTTTATTAGTTACCCACCACGTCATTGGTCTGATATGACAGAAAATATGTAATCCTGTAGGCATACGTTTTTGATGATTTCATAACTTGAACGATAAGTCACAAGGTTTTGCTCTTTTAGTTTCTTCTGTTAATACTTTGTGAAAAATATCATGGAAAATTAATACAATAAGCTTTTTATATGCGAAAATTTCAGTGAGCGTATTAAAAGTTATTTCTGAAAATAACAATTATTCTTTGAAAACGTATAACATATGTATAAACAATATGTTTGCGTATTTATTCAAATATGTTGCAAAGACAAAACCTTTATCCAACAGTAATTTAATAAAAACAATCAAACCTTTATCAAGTGAGTTGAAGAACAAAAGGATTCTGTGCACAACTGCTGAAGATGCTAGGTCACCTCTAAAAGGTGTTAGAGTTTTGGATTTGACAAGAATTGTCGCAGGTCCCTATTGCACTATGATTCTTGGTGATCTTGGAGCAGAAATTTTGAAAATTGAGAAACCCTTTAGTGGAGATGAAGCAAGAAATTGGGGCCCCCCATTTGTTAAAGGAACTCGGGAGTCTGTTTATTTTCTTAGTGTTAATAGAAATAAAAAGAGTATATGCATTGATTTAAAAGAAGGTAAAGATGTCATATATGAATTGGCAAAGAAGTCAGATGTTTTGGTAGAGAATTATGTACCTGGAAAATTAAGTAAGTTTGGTCTAGGATATAAAGATATTTGTAAGGTAGCACCACAGCTTATATACTGTTCTTTGACTGGTTATGGATACGAAGGTCCTTATTCGAATAGGCCAGGATACGATGTAATTGCAGCTTCGGTAGGAGGTTTAATGCACATAACAGGTCCTAAGGATGGACCACCGTGTAAGGTTGGGGTAGCAGTAACAGATTTAGCAACTGGCTTATATGCTCATGGTGCTATAATGGCAGCATTGTATCAAAGAATGAAAACTAATAGTGGACAATGGATACAATGTAATCTATTGGCAACACAAGTTGCTAGTTTAATAAATATTGGTTCAAATTACCTGAATGGCAATAAAGAAGCAGTACGATGGGGTTCAGAGCATGAAAGTATAGTACCCTATGAAGCTTTTCCTACGAAGGATGGGTATATGACAGTCGGAACAGGAAGTAATGCACAATTTTTAGAATTGCTTAAAAGAATGCAATTAATAGAATTATTTGAAAATGATAAATTTAAAGATAACACTACTAGAGTACAAAATAGAGATGAATTATTAGAAATTCTTAGAAGGAAGTTTGAAAAGAAAAGTAATAAAGAGTGGTCAGTTATATTTGATGGTGCTTCTTTTCCATATGGTCCAATAAATACAATAGGACAGGTATAAAGTAATAATTCCAATCGTATTATCAATATCTTGAAAATGTTTTTATATAAAACAATTTTATAGGTTTTTGAAGATCCACATGTAAAGCATACAAAAATGGTACAAGATATGGAACATTCCTCTGGAGAAAAAATTAAACTTGTTGGTCCCCCTGTGACATATAGTTATGCCACAAATAAAGTTAGATTAGCACCCCCTATGTTGGGACAACATACTGATGAAATATTGAAAAACATTTTGAACTATTCTGATGATAAAATACAAATTTTGAAAAAAGATAAAATTGTACAATAAAAGGAAATTACTTTCTTAAAATGGAAAATTACATTTTTTTCAAGATACAAATTTGACTAGATTATAATTTTTACAGAATAATGTTGATGTAGTTATAATTGTAGAATAAGAATTATACGCATTTATATAAACAAAGCAGAAAAAAATATATATGTTATGGTATATATGTGTGTAGTTTATTACATATATGCTCTTAATTAATCTACAAATATAGAAGGTAATAATAATTCTAATATTTCTTTTTAGACTGTTCCAACCATCCGTCTTCGGCTTAGAAAACCAAAATCTGATAAAAAAGTTCAGTGGACTCAGGGAACTGTGGATAATGAGCATATGAATAAAAAGAAATCTAAATGTAAGTTACACACATTCTTACTTTTCATTGGTAATTTATTTATGCCTATGTTTCTTATTAGCTTATACAATTGTTCCTTCCTGGAATCTTTGATTTTATTAAACTGAGCTTGTGCCTGTAATTCCTTCTTTCTTTCTCCTACGATTCTTTTCAATAGCTATTGACCTTATATTATTTTAGGTTGTTGCATATATGAAAAACCAAGGAAATTTGGTGAAAGTAGCTCAGAAGACAGTGACGATGAGTGTGAACACTGTAATGGTCCAAAGGATGCTCATAAAAAAGCTAGGCCACACAATAAAGAGCCTCCTAAAGAAGAAATTTCTTCCAATCCTGGTAATATTATTTTATAATGGGAATTTATCAGAATAAAATATATAGGGTATTCAGTGAAATAGTTGTCACAATGATTTTTTCAAGCATTTTTTTCACATTACCAGAACTTCTTGAAAAATCATGGTGATCATTGCACTGAATATCTATAAAATTAAATGATGAACAAAAATATTTTGAATATTTATTTGCTCTCTTTGCAGAAACAATAGTAAATGCATCCATATAAACTTACATTTGTGGCTTAAATAATTTTTCGGAATGGAATCAAATGCATTACCTGTATATTTCTTGTATCAATGTTAATTAGAAGAAAGAGATGGAGAATAGGTATGCCATTTCTAACTTATGCTGTTTTATACTGAATCATATTAATTATATGTTACCTTGTAAATACTTAACTTTCCAGGAAATTTAAATGAAAATATTACAATTTTGAATGCATTTGTATTGTTAATATTTGACATTAACCTGTTCAAGTCGTCAGTGCTGCAAGCAACTTTTGAAATATTTTTATTCCAAGTAAAAAAGTGTTAATAGGACATATCATTATTACATAGAAAGAAGAGGAAGCTGTAGAATTTTATTCTAAAATCAATTCATGTTACATTATTTAATATTTCCTTCAAATGTTGGGTTCAAACAAATTTTTACAATAATAACTAGTAATCTTTCAATTATTATAGTTGCATATACATATATGTATTGATTCATGTACTTATATATGTGCATGTCTTTTTTTATTTGATTAGATGCATTCATAGTTCGTATAATATAGGTAATGCATGCGCATTATGTCCTAGCTGTTTTGAAAGTAATAAAATCGTCTGACGCAATTGCATCACTATAAAAATTTGAAAAACTTACTCACGCTTTCGAGTACACTAAAAATATTATTTATAATTAGAGTAAATTTTAACAAATGTTGTATAAGTTTTGTTTATGTATTTATCATAGGTATACTCCTTCTCCTGTATAAATAGTACATTATAAGTATGTATACATGTTGAATAATTGTAATAGATGATTTCTTTTCATTAATTCTTCATTTCACTACAGAAAAATTAATATCTTGTATTGCATTATCAATAAAGTGTCTTTATTTTTAATAACTTTATGTGATGTAAATGGATATTACAGCACTGTTTTCATTTTAATCTGTAGTATATTCTTTCTTATTTGAATACACATAATTGGACTAGATATTTGTACAGTTCTGATGATATACCATATATATAAGTATATAATAGTTGTTACTTCCATAGAAAGAAACGTTTGAAATTATTGTGCCAAAGCTTATAACTACAATTTTTTGTACTTTGTTTGCGCGAATATTAAAAATACGTGTGTACCATCAAAACTTCTTTTAAATTAATTTTAGGATATCCGTCAAAAGAGTCTTATAAAGAGAAAATATCGTCAATTAAAATATGTCATTAAAATGTTTAAAAAAATTCTCACTTTTGCCTTACAAAAGTTTAATCTTATAAATTTTATCTATGTGAGTTGTAATTCGTAAGTACACATGGCTCGTTCGATTTTTTTGTACATCCATACAAATACAAGATATAACAAAAAAAATGCCACCTGTAAGATTCAGTTGCTATGATAAATATAATGATAGGAAAAAATGTACCAAATGAACTTGCTTGCTTTTGAAAGTGGTATATGAACTTTTAAATGAAATGATATATTTCTCTATGTACTATTTAATAGAACGTTTTCAGACGCGTGCACAGACCTACAACTTAAGCTCATTTAAGATCAATCGGGAACTGAAGGTCAACTGCGATGGAAAATATTTTACTTGACCTTAATATATCCTCTATGTGTTCACTTACAAAAAAACTATTAACCTGATTATGCCATCTTCGAAACCAAGCAAATTTCATTCTGACACATTTTTATCTATCGCCAACAACAACCGAATATTGAGGTGACATGTTTTAGATGCCTCACCATGTACAATGCTAAAATGTGGAGGCGACACATTGATTTGCGTGAGCGTACAACATCTATGTTTTATGTAAAATGTTGTAAGCTGAACAATATATTTGTCAAGTATACGAAGAAAAAACTGCGAGTTAAACAAGCCATATGTACCTATGATATATATATATCATAGAGAGAGAGAGAGAGAGAGAGAGAGAGAGAAAGAGAGAGAGAGAGAAATTGCGTAAAAACATTTAGTCTTAAGAAGAACGATAAAAGGTTTTGTATGCGCTTATTAAATTATTAAAAAAATAAGTATTTTAATTCTAATAAACAGTTACATAAAAAAATAAATCTCTCTGAATCATTAACGAAGTTTCATTTTGCAAACCTTACAGGTAGTAACACTAAGTTAGTTCTATAAATATACTATAGTGAGTTAACAAATTCTAGTTTATTATAAAATAAAATATAATTTCATAAAAATACTAATGTACAACAAGTTTATTGGTGTTATAAGAAAAAGTGAGTAAAAAAAAGTCATTTTGTATATGTTTCCAAAAATTAATTGTTACTGGTTGACAAGTCGGGGTCGGAGGATGTACTATGTTTATTCTTATATTGTACTTCTGTACCCTTAGGGTAAAAATTTTCATTCAACTGTAATTCATGCACCTTAGATCGACTACGCCAAATTTTAACAGTATCATCATTACTTGCTGTAACTAACATTTCAGGATCACATGGATTGAAGGCAACAGAATTCACAGTATTAGAATGATGGAACTTAACTAAAGGCACTCCATAGTATCTATCCCAAATGTAGCCGTCGTTATTCCCAGTGCCACTAAGTATCAAATTTAAAAAAAATTGAGTATCTATGTACAGTTTTATATACAGGGTAAATCAATATCTTCAAAAGTATACAATATAAAAAATCATTGATCAAGCTCCTTTGATATAATATTCAGGTTGATCTAATATACTTCAAATAACCTCAGGAATCATCCCTTTCAAGGAAGTACAACAGTTTTGGGTCATCTTATATTTTATAGAAACATTTACTTATTCACACTGACCGTATCATACCAGTTAAATGACCAGTATCATATTTACCATTTTATAATTATTGAAATTATATAGATGCTTCCATGAGAAATTACTTAGTAAATCTCTTCTTTCAAGTATTTATTATTATAAAAATGACGAGAAATCTAAATAAATTCAGTTTTGTACTTTATATAAAACAATGTATATCAGTCACATTTTATGGTCGATATGGTTAATGTTAACTGAATAATGAGTTGCTTCAGCTGATATTCGATCACCCTGTATTAAGATGTTCATTTATATAATAACTTTGATACCTTGCTATGTAATCATCACATACATCAAGGAAGATGTTGTCAATCAATAATAGGTCTTTTGTATAAGCTGTTTGAACTCTTGCCATACGGCCAACTTCTGTTAATGTTACTAAATCAATTACTCGAATGTCCACTCCTTCAGCTATTGGCGGAGCTGGCGAGTTTTCATCCCAGTAGGCACCTTCTGGCCACGGCTTTATATTAACATACAAATATCTAAACATGTACAAAACATAATTAGTAAAAATGTAAAATATATATTTCATATTAAGGATATGAATTACTGACCTATGATCTGGGGAAAGTGCCATTCCCATTATGTGTCCATACACATTAATGACTTTATTCACGTCATCGAAATCATTGATTATATCATGAATATGAAGCTGGAGATCGGAATTTAGTAATATCTCCAGCTTTTCTTTTTCAAGTTTTTTTTCCCGTATCCTCTCTGTTAATGTACACGATGGTCCTAGAGTTGCGCTTGTGGGAAACTTCACATCTTTTATTCTTTTAAAAGCTATTTGATGAGGAACAGTTGTATGATCTCCAGTTGTGAAAATAAGATATTTTTCGCAACAATTTGCTATCTCATCAATGTTATTTTCTTCTGTATCTGTAGATTTTGTAAACCAAAAATATAAACTATGAATATCATAATTATTTTAAATATATTAAAGTTTACTCACGTATATTTTCCTTATGTTGTTGAGAATTTTCTGTGTGAAAGGATTCTTTATTCTGAGAATTATATTCTTGATTGAACTGTAAGGGATTGATATAGTGAAAATAGCCATCGTACTTAAAATAATATATAAATGTATCCGCTAATGTAGGTAATCTATTTGGGCAAACTTTAGTTAATGTAAAGAATATTTTAATGTAACACATATTGATTCTTTATCTTCTGTCTAAATTATTCTTACCGATCATCTGATAAAGAAATTGTTTCTTCTTCATACTCTTGCTTTTCAGGTGTTAAACAATTAGCAAACATAATTTCATGAACTTCTGTTGGATAACTGGTGGGAAACCTAAAACAACAAAATTATTTATTGTGTCAAAATCATTTATAAAGTAAATAAATATGACTATAATACATCTAATGATTACTTAAATAGCTGTTTTATAATTGGTATATTTTCACTGGATGATTCTTGATTTGCTTTACTGAGCCAAAGTATAGTATTACAATATTCAATGTCTAACCAATACAGACTTGTGTAACAAAAAAAATGTTCACTGAACCATGTACTAAGTACATCATATGGAGTATTTGCTGCTCTGCATTGTAAATTAAAATCAGCTGCAATGAATAAAATTAAACAGTTATACATAATATGTTTTCTATCATAACTTTGTAAATATTTTCAAATCTATTAATATTCTTACGTGTTAGACTAAATACTGCAACTTCTCCTGAAGAACTGGAAGAACTTCCTACAAGTCTACCAGAAACAAGTAGTAGTGTATCAGAAGAATTAAATTGTGAGAATATTGTAGATTCCCAGCGAAATGACCTTAGATTATATCGATACTTCATTTTAACAGGATATTGACTTTCCCATACCTAAGTAAGTTCTCAAGATTGATTTTTTTAAATTATAAGAATAAAGCAGTTAGGTTTGGTACATTACATACAAAACACAAGTTATAAATTTATCATACACAAAGCTCTAACTAACAGACTATTGAAAATCAAAAGTTATTTTTAAACTATCTATTACATATACTAAAAGTATCACACTGTTGAAATTACAAACAGAAATAACTTACAATAATACATGAATCTTTTGAACATGTGGCAAACATTTTGCCATTGTGCGAGAAGCTTATATGTAATACTTCATTGTAGTGCATATTCAGCTCTTCTGTTTGCATAAGTGGTACATGATATGCTAATCGTTTAAATTCTTTGAACCAAGATGTTTTTCCTATAAAATATAATTAGTTTTATATTACATTATACATTAAAACATTCAAACAAATTTTCAAACACTACTGAGTTGTCTGGAAAATTTGTGCCAATTTTGATGGAAGATTGAAACGCAATGCATTTAAGTTTCGATATATACTTATTAAAAATAAAAATTAATTGGCACAAACTTTTTGGACAACCCAATACATTGATACATATAAATGTCTTTCTTCATATATTAACAGAGCTACCTAAAAATAAACTTATAAGAAAGGTAAATATTTGACAGAGAAAAGAAGTTTTTATATGCACCAAAAAAACTGTGTTGCTATTCTTATGATGATGTTAACCTGGAACTATGCCAACAACTGGATTTATTTCATATGTTCGGTAGAATAAACCTTTCCAAAGAAATTCATCATAGGACATTCTATGCCAGGATTTGCATGTTTCTCCAGCCACTGTTAATTCTTTCGGTGTCAAGTATTGAAAAATATTTAAGAGAATAGAGTCAGGCATATAACACCAGTTGCTATTGTCCTTGGAAGTTTTCAACAAACAGTCACTTTCATCAGTCGACGTAAATTTTTCTTTTTCTTCACTACTTTCTTGATTCTCCATAGCATTTTCGACGATATTCATATTCAAATGAGATTATTCGTTGACTAGAATAAGTGACATGTAGCAGTAATAATTATTTACAGGAATCGACAGCACTTGCATGCGACACTGACTACTCATAAATGATATACATAAGAATATGTAGATTTGGCATTTAATGTATTTTTGTAGTTCAATTTTCTGACGCACAGTTCCCTAATATTATTTTTATATCCCTTGCGATATTATCAACAGAGTTTACAATGTAAGTATTTACAATGAAAGTATTCACACGCCTGGGATTGCAGTGTCCCTTATATACTGTTGTTTCATACTTTCACTTTTAGCCTGGATGAGATCCAACCACGCACAACGTAAAGAAATGGATCACAGACAAGGTACAGGAATAGAAGAATCACTTAATGTGTATTTTTTTGCTTCACATCTGAACCGGAAATAGTATAATATAATTATGTTTCTATACAATGACGCTGTTATTGATAGAATGATAAGTCTCATCAAGAAAGCTTTAAATGATCCATAGAATAGCGATGGGCACTATCGACTAAATCGATAGTAGCTGTTGCTATTTTCAGTTAAACTCTTACCATTTTATTTTTTAGGAAATATATGCAATAGAAATCGAGATGCAGAGTAACTTTTAGCATATCAATATCAATATAACAAATGTAATTCATGTTATTACCTCTATTTGTTCAGCTATTATAAATTTGCTGATTTTTAACAATGTCGGTAGTTTAGATCATGAAACATGAACCCCTTAAGGTGACCAGCGAATCACTTAAATCACCGTTAGATGGTATAACATTCACGAAAGCAATTTTTGGTTGGTATCCACTGTTAACCTGCCAGCAGATTCTGTCGGTAAGCTATTTTGTCAGATTTGACTATGTAGGTAATTTATAAACTTTACAACTCAATAGTTTCATACAAATTCCTAATTTGAAATCGATATGATTTTGAACATAGAATGAATTATTCAGAATAATTTGTAATACTTTTAGAGGAAAAAAGGAGATTGAAAAAGAAAAGACTCGTGAGTCTGTAGTAAAAGTTAGAACCTCGTGATTGCTTCAAATATTGCGCCGCAGATAAATCTGAGATCAAGTTAGGTTAGTTGTATACAAACTAACCAACGTAGTTTTGTAAGCAAATTTAATACCGGGAGACTTAAATTTGTGTCAATATATTAGTGACAGTACATCATCTGCGACTTAAATGCAATGAATAATCAAAATCGTTTAACAATTTAAACAAAGAAAAGGTTATATTAATAATGTTATATGTTTCTGTATAGTTGTCAATGTTTGTTGATTCGAGTGTTGATGGACTAGGTTATCATGTTAGTCTAAATAATATTAATTAATTATCTGCAGTATTACACTGTTATTTGTAAAATTAGTTTGATATTTGATTCGAACGTTTAATAAGAAGGAATGGTTTCCACTCGCGGGCCAAAATTTAAATTTTGTGATGGTGAAAAAGTTCTTTGTTATGAACCTGATCCTACGAAAGCAAAAGTACTGTACGACTCGAAGGTATGCACTAAAAACAAATTTAATTACGCTTAACTATGTTTGTCAATCATTTAATCAATTTCGTTGTATGATACAGTTTTATACAAATTGATATTAGTTTTTTGCACCTGTTTAATTTATATTCTTTCTGCAGGTACTTAATGTAATAGTTAATAAAGATCAACGAGGACGGAAAGCTGTTGAATATTTAATACATTTTCAGGTAGTTATTATTTAATTAATCTATTATTTATAAATCATTGACTCGCATAATTGAAAATATCTAAAACATTTTTACAAAAGGGGTGGAATTCTTCGTGGGATCGTTGCGTAACAGAGGAATACGTACTAAAAGATACAGAAGAAAATCGTCAACTCCAAAGAGACTTGGCTCAAAAAGCACAGTTACAATTGTATGTATTCAATATACTTTAATTGGTATAATCTTTCTGTTGTCATTGTTATTATTTATTGCATCAATGTAATTGCAAATAGAGGAGCTTATTTGTATCGGCGAGAGCGTAAAAAACGAAGTCACAAGTTATCTGATAGATTAAATGAAACTGAAAATCAAGAACCACGAAGGAGAGCCAGGAGTGGTGGTAGTCGAGCAACATCTGCAACGACTGGATCATCAGAAGATGGTAGTTCAGGACAACATGCAGATTACGACACAGAGGTCAGTTAATTAATTAATTATTAAATCATTAGATAATAAGTAGATAAAATGTACAGAATTACAAAACAAATATTTTACTACTAAAGGAAGTTATTACCGAAGAGGATACAGAAAGTAGTTCTGACTATGTTGGAGAAACAAGCGACGATGAAGATAGCGGTGGTGGTAGCCAATCTGGAGCCAGTGTGAAACCAGGAATTGATCTGGATATAGGTACCATGTTAAGAAGAATTTTAGATCAGGATTATGATCTTATAACTAATAAAAATAAGGTAACTATTTTTGTAAAGATATATGAAATTTAACAAATATTAAGTTGTATATGGGTTTTAGTTAGCTGTTCTACCAGCACAGCCTACTGTTGTAAATATGTTGGAATCGTGGGTGCAGCACTTTACAACAACACAACTGACAAACATTCCAGAAAAGCCTCAGAGGAATAAAACGAATAATACGATAGAAAAAACAGTGAACGAAATAAACATATGTAGAGAAGTTGCAGATGGATTACGTATATACTTTGATTACACATTACACGATCTCCTGTTGTATAGGCAAGAACGAGAACAGTATTGTAATTTGAAATCGTCTTTCTTGTATAGTGAACATCCGACGCTCGTAAAAGAAGAACCAATTGAGTAAGATCAGAACTTTTACATACTTTAATTTATTTAAAGTTCTGTTCTTTTGATACTCTTGCAAATACAAAATTATCGTAATTTTAAGGACCTCTGAAGTATTAGTTAAAGAAGAATACGAAGATACTGAATATGCTCATTTACCACCATTTCAAGAACATGATTCAGAAATTGATAATGCATCAAAGACTATGGCGGGTTCGAAAAGAAGACTTAGATCATGTCGAGTAAGTTCTATTGATGAAAATAGACAATTAAGATCTTATGAAGAAATCAAACCAGACACAGGAACCTTATCAAGGTGAACATGTTTTTTAAATTATATAATAGAAACATTAGAGAATCACAAGATTTTACATTTTATTTTGTAGTTACTGAATTTTTAATTTCTTTTTTCTTTTTTTGTAGTATTGCAAGTACAAGCTCTCGTTGTTCTAGCCCACGCGGTGTAACACTTAGAATACCAGTTGTTACATCTGCACAAGTCAATTCTTTGCTTCAACAAGCAAATAAGTGGAGATTAATGCCTGAATCATCAAAGACTGAAGGTCCCCCTAATCCTTCTACTTATTATGGTGCTATTCATTTAACACGCCTATTCGGTAAGTGACTTTCGAAAAATAAAAGTTCAAAAAAGAATTGTAATAATCAGTGTAATTGTCTTAATGCATTTTTAAATTTCCAGTTAAATTACCAGACCTACTTCAATCGGCAGATATACCAAATAAAAAATTAAAAATTCTTTTGAAATTTTTGGATATGTTTCTCAGGTACTTTGCACTGACATACACACCAAATGAATCTTTACATCTTTATAACTAATTACTATATTATTATCATTGCAGTTACCTAGAAATGCACAGAGAGTGGTTTGGAGAACAATTTTACATGCAGACGGAAAATCAATTGATTCCTCAAGCAAGTAATGCTTAACATAGTAATAGTAATACACAAACTTTCCCTGTATTCGATTACAGATATGATTGTGTGTACATTATGTGAGTACTAAGTGTGGTGTACAGCAAGAATGTATGTGAAATCAGTGTAAACGATAAATGCATTTTTATATTAATTACTAACTAGTATGTTTTACAATGCCTTTCGTATATAACTATCCCTGAAAGTCTATACAGAGTATAATTGTGATTTACATAATCCCTTTTTATAATGAAATATTTTAATAAAACATCAACATTTGTTTTTTGCTTCACTGAACATTAATTATTTCTTATGTATTGTGAAGATTCAAGAATCCTCTGTGTTGTGGCTATTTAGATGTTCTGTTTGTCACAGAGTAGTTTTACTTCGATACAAGAATTTACATAGTTGCAAACATTATTGCAGAGAGTTGGTGTAACCAGAGAGGAACTGATAGTGCTCACGTCCAGACTTTCAGTGTCGTAACTTTTTCTATATCAACTTCAGCGTGGAACAGAACCAACACCAACTGTAGCATGGGATAGAACTTGCATCACTTTTAGCACGGTATAACATATGATTCATATTTTTAAATATACAAACTGACATTTCATCTTATAGGTTTTTCTGTCTGAACTTGGAGGAAGCTCACCACGTTGGTTCAGTGTCATGCCCAATGTTATCGATAGTGTACAAGTTTAGGTGTTTTAACAAAAACTGAATATTTTTGTATACTGTTAGGATCCTCGATGTATTGCCACAGACGAGGTATAGAAATCGACCAATCACCCTATGTATTTTTCTGTCTCATGTTCAAGGGACTATAAAGTCCCCTTACCATTTCCATGTCACATTCTACTATAACGATCGGAACTAATATTCATGTCATCTCATGTCGTAATTAATATAAATAATGGAGAAAATAAAAGAACGTTGTGCTCTTTTAATAGCATTATAATAATTAATAAATACATTATTTTTGGCTAACGTTTTGAAATAATTCTTTTTACCAACGATGTTGATAAGCATTTCTTTAATTATCTTGCCATCCGACTTTTCATTAAAAACGGTTTACAGTACTCCAGATACAGAACGATGTTTATATTTTTTATTTTACTTTTACATATATGGCCATTGGCAGAATACAAGATGCTTAATCCTTACTAATATGCACCAGATTCATAAGTTCTGTTATAATATGCTGTGTTCTCGTTTACCAGTTGGCTTTTCTGTTTTAAGTACAATAAAATTCAATTATTTCTGATTTTTAATGTCAAAGTATTCGATTGCATACAGATTTTTAGCATTCTATAAAAAAAATAAATCATCATTCAAGATTCAGGTTCAAACGAACCATGTGATGTAATCACGAATGTAATAATTACATATACTAAATTCAGTGAAAACAAAAGAGATCACGACCGTGATCGTGACTCTGTGATCACAGAGATGAATCTCGGTTTGTGACTAATCACGCCATCTCTAATTCGTACACCTCGTCTGTGATCTTGTGTCTGTGAAGTTCATGCAACACCAACTTGCGAACATATCCGTTAGAGAGAGTTGCGCATGGTCAACAAGGAGGGGTAGGATCGAGCACTTCATATCTACCAGATTTCATAGATCCACTTGTAATAGCGCAGGTAACTGTTGTATGTATAGTGTGGTTTGTTTCGAAACGGGTTCGGTATTATTTATCTTACAATATACATTCGGCACGTTCTGTTTTGGTGAAAGTAAGTTACCTGGTTTTTTCGACTTGAAGTGTTCCAAGGACAGGGGATTTCTTGTCAGCGTGCAAGTAGCAGACAATACTTGGAAATAAACGAGTTCATAGATCATCGGTCTCTATCACGAAAGGTACATATTAATATACATGTGTATATTCTACATAGTAAGCATATCTCGGTGTTCATACCCATACGTCGTGGTCATAGAGGAGCCGGCGGTGATACTTGTACAGTAACGTTCTGCGATGCAACGAACGAAGGTAACAGTATCTCAATTGTACACGAAGAATGCTAAATGACTTTTTCCCGCTACTTCGTGCTAACGTACAGAGGCAACAGAAGCCCACAGGTCGGGAACGGTACGAACTTTCGATGTTGTAAAAATTTCCTGAAAGCATCGAAGAAAAAGTAAATTCGTTTTGCGAAGCGTGCACACGTTATTTATATTTTAAAACCCGAAACGTTTCGGTGAAAACATATTCGGAAACATTCAACGGTTTCATTCCGTTACACGGCATTTCTTTCGCGTGTCACATTTTACGCGGTTCCAGTGCAGGCTGTTGATTCCTGCAGCTTTAGTATAGCGATAACGTGACACACAATCGAATTCACCGCCCACAACTGTAACTACGTGTATCCGGGCGATACACTTAGAAAACTGCACTCTCGGAATCATTGCCCGTGCGTTGCTCTTGCTCGTACGAACCTGTCATTCGCTATTTTCAGGCAAGATGACTTCACACCATAATCTTAAGTAATTCCTACGTTATGACATTCGGATTGACATCATTACGTTCAGCAGTCCCGGCATAGAAATGAATCCGTGATCATCCTACTATTTTATCCGATGATGAGACACACCCGTCCTGTGCACACAGAGACAAATTAACGCCTAAGCCTACCAGCGTTGGTAGATCAGATTCTTACTGATTTTTAATTTTATATTTATTAAAGTTGTGAGGTAAATCTAAGTAACTTGAATCCGAATACATTTATGCAGATGATATACACCAGTGAACTTTAATGCTCGCTAGGATTACCGTTAAATAATCGAATTTTCGACAGTGATCGAGTACAAGTTCGATTATCGAGATTTCGGGATTTTCAATATATTTTTGAGGTTATCGTTGAGAATATGCGATAAATCGTAGAACAATTTGAATAGATGTCGATACATTCGAGAATCCAGCCCGACCACTAGGTATCCGATACTTTCGGGTTCTCGTACACGTAATGATTATAATGATTAATGATTAGCCGCTGCGTAGAAAATTCAAACAACGATTCTAACGAATTTATCGATCGAGTTTATGGTGCGGCTGGTAGTTTCGATTTGCTTATCGCAGGATTCTGTTGCAATAAATCTTCTAATAAACGTGTCTGGCGTATTCGAAGGACACTTTGGCTTTCGGTTACATAACCCCATTATCCTTTAATTTGAAACATTAATCTCACGCTACGGTTAAAACGGTACTCCGAATATTAAAAATCGAAAGTCGGTGCGTGCGTTTAGGTCATGAACAGAAAAGAATAGAAAACGATCCCCGTGTTATTAAAATACGTAAATGTTACGCTATCTTGGGTAAAATGTTTTATGCAGTAGACTCTCTAATAACTCGGTCGGACAAGGTCTTTAAAAAAGAATATGTACACTTATGCATCTTTCGTGGTACATTTTCGAATGATTTACTTTTCTTACTTTCAGCCTGCATACACTTCCAAATAACATTAAACGTGTACAGTATTTTTAACCCTTTGCGGACAAGGTTTTTCTTAAAATATTAGAATATATATAATTAAAAATTTTAATACTTAAATTTAAAATATTTTATTACAGTTTTAAGTTCTGAGTGAAATAAAAAATATATAATAATAATTCAATTATATTTTTAGCAATATTAAATACGCGCACCTGATGTTATCAATGCAACGATATTCGTCCTCAAAGGGTTAATGCCAAACCTACCGAGCAATAAAATTGGCTAGCCTATATATTATTTTATAAAAATCTAAAGATTTAATTAATTTGTATTCAGTGTGATTTTTATTACAATATATATATTAAAATTTAATTTTATATTTAAATTCAAACCTACCATAGCCGGTCGAATAACCGGTTTCAGATTTTTTCTGTTTTAAACTTATTTGTATTATATTTATATTTATTTATATAACAGTTTTTTTTTATCGCGTTGTATGGAAAGCTACCCTACGGGGAAATAATGTTTCTTCTTTTTCCGGTGAAATAGAGCGAGTTTACATAACCGTCTGTCAGGCTTATCGAACGTGAAGAAACGGCGCGAGAGCATTAGGGTGACCAAACATGATGGACCAAGGATTTCCAGGGCAACATACCACAACAACGACAGTGACAACATCGGTCACTACCACGCAACCTACTATCCGATTTGACCCATCTTATACGAGAACATTGCCTGGCATGTTAAAGGTTGCTCAAGTGGTGAGTTCATTGCAATCGATATTATACCGTTTCACCACAATGGACATATCGTTACTAAGTCGATGCGCGGGAATCGTTATCAAAAGGAACGCCCGGTATATACAGGAGTCCGCGTATTTATTAGGTTGGCGCATATGAAATGTTGGATTTTCTTTACATGCCAACGTTTGTCTCTCTGTTTTCATTATGCTTTTGTTTCTGGTATAACCTAGTTTATACTTGTACTGTCCATTGTCAGAGTCGCATTTCAAACAAAGACGATTTTCTCAATATAAAACAGCCGTTAGGGGAGAATACTGTCAATGATCGAAAAGTGCAGCGTTCGTTTCTAAAATTTCGATCTACTGATTTTTCCCTAGAAAATGAACCGCGTGAAAGACTCAAAGCGTCTTTGAAAAATAACCTAACTGTATCTATATAGGGTTGTCCGGAATGTTTGTGCCGATTTTTACGGAGGATTGAAACGCAACGCATTTAAGTTTCGGTATATATTTATTAAACTAATAAATGCCGCATTCTGTTCAACGTTTCTCTATCTTTCAGGCAACTTCACACAACAGAACGCACGTTATTTGTTTTCAGTAATTCGAATATATATTCAGACCTGTCTTTATGCCACCTACCGGAAATCGGCATGAACTTTCCGGATAACCCTATGCAAGGGAACTTGCTTCCAGAATGAAAGTTTACCGTACAACGATATTGCGACACCTTTCTGAAATTGGCAAGGTGAAAAGAAAAATGGATAAACGGGTTTGTTTTAATGAATTAAAATATGAAATTTTGCAGCACCCGGTTTATACACACGCTAAAAAGTTTATAGTACTATCTACTATTTCATTTCTCTCCTTATAGTTGTCGACAATAAAATAAAATGTCGGCTGGTAAACGCGTGTACCACCCCGTATAAAAAGTTAGAGATATTAACGAGACTGAACATTGATATTTGTTATCACTTAATTATCATGTATGATACGCAAAACGTTCGGGCGGAAACAGACCACCGAATTAAATGTTCTGAAAAACAAAATTGCAACAGAGATTTTAATAATTGCAGTTATTACCGATAATTATAAAATCGCTGTTGCATATTATTTATTATATAAGAAAAAACTTAGTTTGGTACTTTATTATTATTATTAAAAATTTTTTATTATTAATAAATGTGCAACGATTCAATGAAATTATATTTATTATTTGTTTCTGTCGAAATAATAAACAAAAACATAGCTGTATTGGCACTAATGCGAAAATTATTAGAAAATATTAATTAGAGGTAATAATAAACTTTGATAGGAATTGATGTAGAAAGAAATCGATTGTTTATAATCGGATCTGGAATTATCAGCAAGATACAGAATTATTCGTTTTCCAAGAAACATTGATTATCTTAATACTAATTCGATGAATTAATCTTAATGATTTTAATTTTGAAGAGTAATTGTAATTTTTCGGGTTGAAGAAATTTCAGTTTTTTTTGCAATAAAAATATCGGCAAAGTTGTTAAACTCTGAATATTGTATAATTTCTATTAATATAAAGTTCTTCAAGTTTCTTAAATTCAATATACATTTAATATAATATATTTCTTTTTATAATATTGAAATATTTTTGCAGGTTTTGAATCTTCTAGGATTCATATGCATTACCGTATCGAACCAGAGTAACTCGAGCCGAGGAGGATGGTTTAATACAGTGGCCATGGGTGGTTTTTGGTTTACAGGCATAATGCTCGTGTTTTATCTGTTCCATATCGTCGAAAAATTCTCGAAAATTCCTTGGCTGAAAATTGTGAGTTGAAAAATTGTTTTTCATTATTTTCTATTTTGTAGATTTTATTATAATGTTGAGAATCTAACTATTTATTCATTAGCGAACATAGAGCGTTTTATATAGACCCTGTTATTGTTTGAGACTGATAGAGAATTGAATTTTATAATAAAAAAAGTAATAAAAATCATTTGGTTTTTTGCAGGAATTCATATTTTGTGCAATTTGGGCAGCTTTTTACATGCTGGCTGCATCCCTTGCAGCAGACTATGCTAGAATAGCATATGTAGAATCTTTTGGTGTTGCAGCTGTGAGTATTATTTATTAAAAATTACTATTTTCTTAGCCAAGTATCACTTGGCCATATTCAGTATAGGGATTATTTAAAGATGAATAATCTGCATTTGATATTTCCTTTAAAACATAGTATATGTTTATGCTAATATTTTTTGTTATGTATAGTGGATAATAAAATCATAGGAGATACAATGCATTCAATATTTTCCTTTTCAATTTTTTTAAAGTGATCATAATTATAATATTTTTGGCGATTATTCTCTGTTCAGTGTTACTTACCATAGTAATAAATTGCCAAATTAGCTTTCATCGTATGGACAATTTATTTTGCAATCACAATGTAACCAACTCAAAAAAACTTCTTGGATCTTTATAATCTACTAGGAAAAAATGAAAATTTATATTTATTACATACCCACGTGTTACTTCAATAGCTATATATGGACTACAATAAAATATAATTTCATTTAAATTTTGACTCGATATTATAACACAAGGGGTTCAACTTAATGTTAGAGATATTTAAATAAAAAGTTTGCCGAATTTTAGATAAACTATTACCTGTTAATAATTGAAATACATTTTATTTTTAGTTCTTTGGATTTTGCGCGATGGTGGTTTATGGTTACGATGCCTGGTTGAAGTTCCACGCAGCGAGGAACGGTGAACTGGCACAGGGACAGCACACCCCTAAGCAAACATCCACAGTAACGAGTCCTGCGTATTAGATTTGGATCTGATTGGAGAAAATGTGGACCAATATCGAACGAAATCGTTGCTTCTACGTGTAGGATCTATCAGGATAGATCCCAGCATGCCTTTTGTGCGTTACAGGCTGTACCCCTCGAATGGTACACACACTTTACAAAAACAGGGCACAATGGATTTGTCAATTTCATTGACTTTGTTTAATTTTATTCGATTACACGTAAGTGTAAGTGCGCACATGTGATTGTACACGAGCACGATATTCGATAATCTTGTATCTTTGTACTATAAGGAGACGTTATCCCGATATTACTAGTATACGCATGTTTTTTGTCATCTATAATCTATGCACATGTTAAATCGAGTCGTACAAGAATTGTATATTATTTCACGTGTTTCGAACGTTTGTTAATAATGAAATAATATTTTTGGACCGGTAGTATATATACATATATATATATATATATACATATAGATATATATACATATAGATATATTTCTATATATGTGTAAGAAACATTGATATGTTTAAACAGTATTGTGTTCATGCTCGAGGGCAGTAGATTTGCAACGTTTTCACACTCATTTTTGTATTTAATTTTGTACGATCAATCTTCGATCGCATCGCGTACCATTAATTATCATAGTAGCTACTGGACGGACAATTATCTCAATTTATTTATAAACCGTGCGTATTGAGTCGGTGAAGAAAAAAAGGATATTAACGGAGGATGTAACGCATGTAGGGCAGACTATACAGTTTTGCGAAAGTGTTTTTAAGTTATTCGAGTTATATCGTTGTTGCGTGTATTCGCTGTACGTCGACAGCTAGGCGATAAGGGTAATTTTGTTATAATTTATCGATTATCTCTTGATATTATGTAATGTATTTACTTATTATGTCTCGATACTTTTATTCGACAAACTTCGTACAGGTACCTACGATCATATGTACACGATATAGAAATACATGCTAAATAACATAATCATGAATTTTTTTCAATGATGCAAACGCAACGACAATCGTCACAGTAAAACTTAAATGATACGAAGTATAACGTCACCGTTGATATTCTCTCCGCATGTCGTCGTTTGCTAAATTTTTCTTTTGTTTGTTTTAAAAAAAAAAAAAAAAGAAAAGAAGACACTTGTAATTTTTCTTTTAAATTATTATAATATTAATATTAATATATATATATATATATTTCAACATATGGAAAACGAGAATAACATTGGAATCTTTAGATCTCGGCAACAAACAGACCTCGAATATTTAAACTACCGCTTTTATTTAATATTGAAAGTATAAGTTAAGGGTACTCGCTAATTTTTATTACTAAAACGAGGTCTGCGCGCTTGCTTTTTGCCCATGTTCGAGAGATCTATAGTTTTACCATCGGGAAGCACTAGCTTGTTTTCCTGGTAGTCTACAAACCCGTTCTCGTCCTCTTCGCGTTGCTCCTCGTCGCATCTGATTCCAGTTTCGTATGTGTACTCGCGACGAATACCGTCCGGGTCGATGTACCCGTATTTACCTCTTGTAATGCAATCGACGCCGATCAGTTCCTCTTTGTACGATCCATCATCGTTCTCGAAGCCCCAGGTGATCGAGCCGTCCGGATTGTCGTTGCGATAGCGCCTGATGATCTACAGTGAAAGGACACCTATTAGATTTTCTGCAAACGAACATGATCGATGCGATTCATTTAAATTGATCTCGGTGCACCGACTGGCTTGCCGCATCTCCGTTGATTTATGCGTAACATTTCTATGCATATTGCGCGTTAGATTAACTATATGTACGTATATATATATATATATATATATATGTATATTGAATATTACATAATTGTTACACGTGCTGTGTTACACTTTTAAAGCAAACTAATGGTATGCACGATATTAGTAATAGCTTCCTGCTGCGGGACTGTGATATAATCTAATATTTGCAATTGGGTCTCAATAGGCTGGTGTAGCACACTTGTTGCGTATCATAGTTTTCACTTTACTCGATCACTTTCGATAAAAGGGTCAATAGCATTAGGCCGTTTCTCGCCTGAACATTCGTAAAATAACTTTCACAATTAATCGAGCTGAACACCGTGGACGGATTACTATAATACTGCGTTATATTATATAGTTTAATGGTAGAACTACTTTGCTATTTCTTCGGGTATGTATTTTAATTCCTGGCAGTCGATGGCGTCTCTAAGGCGTTCAAAATGGCGGATGATGTTAATACTGGATCTAGAATAAATTCAATGATATCTATTGCTTTGTGATAATAACGAGATTGCATCTATTGAAAATTTATATAATTATTATTGTAAGGTATACGTCATTAAAGAAGTATATTCAAAAATTTCTTTTTGTAATTTGAGTAATTGCGAAAGGAAAAATTATAGGGACCAGTTAAAATGACTGGTTTGGTAGTTCTGGTGTTAAGATAAAAGCCAAGAAGGCGAAGTATCTAACAATCTAGGTGCAACCTGTAGAAGAAAAAAAAATTTGGGGCAGAAGAAATGCTTTGGTTTTGGAGATAGAAAAGCTTCGAGTGCAAAGGGTTAAAAGTGTACCATACCGTTTTAAAGTGAGAATATGCACGCTGGAATATTCTTTGACACTGTTCGAAATTTTGCAATTGCTGCAAGCAATTTTATTTTCTATAAAGCCGAGCC